>KN484224.1:19717-31930 GCA_000787095.1 Periophthalmodon schlosseri | reverse complement strand
TGTTATTACACTCTTATCACACTCTTATCACTCTGTTATCACTCTGTTATCACACTCTTATCACTCTGTTATCACTCTGTTATCACACTCTTATCACTCTGTTATCACACTGTTATCACTCTGTTATCACACTGTTATCACACTCTTATCACTCTGTTATCACACTCTTATCACTCTGTTATCACACTGTTATCACACTGTTACTATTACTGTTCTCAATACACATCTCACACTGCGCTGTGCTCAGGCTGCTGAAGGCCTGTGGGAGTCGCCTGACAGAGAAGTTACTGGAGGGAGCACCCACTGAGGACACACTCGTTCTTATAGAAAAACAGACAGGTGCAAATACATACAATACTGAATTTTGAGTATAATATAGTATCAGTTACTTATGTGAGAAATAATTAAAATCTATTGCCCAAATATATCTTTGAATTCAAGCTCTATAGGCATGAAATTAACAAAATATAAATTCTTGGTGTCCTTTAGAGCAAGAAGAGGAAATGAACTGCAGGGAAGGAGCTGAAGGAGGATCAAAATCACAGAGACACCAGACTGAAGCCATGACTGTACTGGATCTTTTTTCTGATGAGGCAAAGTTAGAAGAAATACCAGGCCCAAAGTTCAGGTCTCTGAGGCATTTGAGACAGGTGAGAATCTGGGTACTCATAATAATAATAATAATAATGTAATGTTGTAGAATTTAATGTCATAATCTCAGATACAGTGCAGGGGCCTATATAACTCTATGGGATGTTCACTGTTTTTGAAAGTAATATCCAAATTTATGATCCAAAAATGTTGAATTATTTGTTTGGGATTGGCTCCACAAACTTGCCAGGTTAATCTTATGTCTCAAAGTCCTTTCAACTGACAACAATCACGTTTTGGGGTTGAATAATGGCACTACTTTTTGAAACTATTAGCAAAAAAGAATTTCACTTTGTTCATTCATGCTGAGAAGATGTTTGCCAGTTTTTGTGTCATGTGGATAGGCGCAGTAATTACAGAGATATTAACCATAAGCCAGGTCAATATGGAGGAGGATTCTGACCCCTCCTCCAGCTCAGTTTTAAAATATTGGGATTCTAGGCTGTTATGATGACATTCTTTCCTATTCATTCTTTTCCTATTCATTTTGGATTAAATCTGTTTCCATTCTTTGTTAGGTTCTTGGAGCTGCAGAGTTCCGTATTCTTGCCTGGCATGTGCTGATGGGAAACCAAGTCATCTGGAGAAGTGCAGATCCTGGGCTCATTCAGTCAGCCTTCATTGTGTTAAAGGTACCTGCATGTGTCTCTGTGTAAAGTGGTCCAGTCCTTTCTACCGTTAGTGTTCACACCATAGACTGTATATAAATATATTCTTCTATATACAGTCTATAGTTCACACTTGCACATTCACCGCATCAAAATTGTAACCCAAACTCAAAACTAAACCTGGACTAGACCAGGCTAAACAAGGACTAGACCCGGACCAAACCAAGTCTACATCAGGACTAATATTGGCTCAATTTAGGACGAATTAATGGCAGTCATAGTAATATATATATTTGTTTTCCAATAGTCTTTGCTCCCTGTTGGCTGCGTCCGGTCCATACCATACAGTGGACAGTATGAAGAGGCCTACAAATGCAACTTTCTGGGCTTAAGTCCAGATGTCCCCATTCCAGTCCATGTGAGCTCGTCAGGTAAAGGGAGTATACTCAGTACTGTAATTTTGCAATATTATGAATTGTTTTTGGCTATGGCCACGTCACTGCTCAATAAATAAAAAGAAGAAAGTTGAGAAAGAAATACTCATGTCTGGATTTAAATAAACAATGTTAAAAGTCGGTCTGAATAAGTGAGTCATAATGCTGATATTTTCCATGTTTTTGTGTTTAGAGTTTTCCGTTCTGGTGGACGTCTCGTCTGACAGAAATCGACAGAGTTCAGCTGTGAGCGAGGACAGTGTTTCCTCCTGGTTCCAGTTCAACATCAGCAGCGCAAACACACAGCCCACAGACAGAGGTACATTTATGTTTACGCACAATTAATTTCACACAAAATATATCTTTATTACACAAGAACAGTCACATTCATTGCATCAATAGCACAACTGGGCGATATTAGCAAATCGCAAAGGTTCCAGTTATCTATGAAATATTAAATAATAATTTCAACAAAATCTCTGTCTTTGATTATTTTAAAAAAATGCTAATACTGCAGACATTGTATTTATTCATTTTAGCAGTTCATATTTTAATCTTCTCTTAAATGTTGGATGTGTTCAAATTTTTAAGACATAAATTGTAACTCTAATCACAATTTCAATACTTGTCAAAGACTATGTAATGACCTACAGTTGAAACCAAGTTTACATACACTATATAAAAAGACACATGCGCTTTTTTTCTCACTGTCTGACATGAAATCAGACTTAATTTTTCCTGTTTTAGGTCAATTAGAATTACCAAAATTATTTCTTTTTGCTAAATGTCAGAATAATGAGAGAAGGATTTTTTTTAGACAATTTTTCATTACTTTCTTCAAAGTCAGACATACAGTAAGATTACTATGCATTTAAACAATTTGGGGAAAACCCAGATGATGATGTCATGTCTTTGGAAGCTTCTTGAAAGCACACCTGAAACACACTGCTTCTTTATGTAAATCATGGGAAAGTCAAAGAAATCAGCCAAGATATCAGGAAGAGAATTGTGGACTTGCCCAAGTCTGGTTAATTCTTGGGTGCAATTTCCAGCTGTGCAAGTATAAACACCATGGGAATGTCCAGCCATCATACCACTCAGGAAAGAAACGGGTTCTTTGTCCCAGAGATAAACATTTTTTGGCCCAAAATATGCATATCAACCCAAGAACAAAAGTGAAAGACCTTATGAAGATGCTGACTGAAGCTGGTAAGAGTGTGTCATTATCCACAGTGAAAAAAGTACTGTACTGACATGGGCTGAAAGGCCATTCTGTCATAAAGAAACCATTACTCCAAAAGAAACATAAAAAAGCCTGATTACAGTTTGCAAACGCACACAGGGACAAAGACCCTAATTTTCAGGGGCATGTCCTGTGGTCTGACGAAACAAAAATTGAACTGTCTGGCCATAATGAGCATCATTACGTTTGGAGGAAAAAGGGGGAAGCTTGCAGGCCTGAGAACAACATCCCAACTGGGAAATACGGGGGTGGCAGCATCATGGGCTTGTGAGGTTGTTTTGCTGCAGGAGGGACTGGTGCACTTCACAAAATAGATGGTATCATGAGGAAAGAACATTATGTGGAAATAATGAAGCAGCATCTCAAGACATCAGCCAAGAAGTTAAAGCTTGGGCGCAAATGGGTCTTCCAAATGGACAATGACCCAAAGCATACGGCCAAACTGGTTACAACAACTGGGCACACCTGAAAATGCATGTGCGAGTAAGGCGGCCTACAAACTTGGCTCAGTTACACCAGTTCTGTCTGGAAGAATGGTCCAAAATTCCTGCCAACTATTGTGAGAAGCTTGTGGAAGGATATCCAAAACATTTGACTGAAGTCATAAAGTTTAAAGGCAATGGTACCAAATACTCATGAAATGTACATAAACATGTGACTTTGAAGAAAGTAATGAAAAATTGTCAAAAAAAAAATCCTTCTCTCATTATTCAGGCATTTAGCAAATAGAAATTGGTATGGAATTTGGTAATCCTAATTGACCTAAAACAGGAAAAGTTTTAATCTGATTTCATGTCAGAAAAAAAGCATGTCATTTTATATAGTGTATGTAAACTTCTGATTTCAACTGTATTTTGTGCAAATAGTTCAGCTCTACTTACACACTGCATTGACTCCTAAATACGCTTGACTTTACATGTGTTGCAAATGTATGTATGTTTTGCTGTTTTCCCAGGCCCAACTTTGTTAAATAAGTTAGAAGTTGCTTTATCCAATGAAAACCTGTCCATGGATGTCGTGTCCCACTGTCTTTTATGTCTGAAGGAGGAGTGGATGAAGTAAGTATATTCACTTAGCCTTAGTGGTGTATTGGCAAAAAAATGTACTGTAACGTGCTTGTAAATGTGCTTTAGGTTTGCACAAAAATATAACAAGCCATAAAATTAAAATTGCAGCATTTAAGGTGCACCCTTGTTTGAAGGAGTACGTTTGTTTGTATTTATAATCTGCTCTTTTTGTTGCCGTTCTAATTGTTTTCTATTAGACAAAATATTCATAATCTACTTTTGCATATATCCAAATGAATTGCAATATTGTCAAATTTTCATTATATCCCCCACCTCTGATTAACCAGATTTTTATCTAATCTTTAAAGGCATTGTGAGTTTTACTGTCTTAAAAATGTGAAAAACTGAACTAGTTCATTTTACGGTTTGCAGTGAGTCATTCCTCACTCACATATGAATTACAAGCATTCTAACAATTCACCACATTATTTTGCAGTCACGGGAAAAAGTAACAATAACTAGCATGCAAACACACACATCCTAATTGGATGCAGACAGTACTCAGCAGACTTATTTTTGGGCTCAAGAGCTACTTATACAATATATCTGCACTGTGGCAAGACAAATTTTGCTCAAAAATATGGGCAAAAAAAAGGTACAAGCTCTAACCTTTTGTAAATCCCCTTAAATCCTGCTCTTTGCCTCTTCCAGTAAAGTGAAAGTGCTGTTTAAGTTCTCCAAAGTGGATGGACGGGGGAGGGAGGATACGCAGAAGGTCCTGACCCTGCTTGGTGCCACGGGGCCAGGAGAGGAGGACAACATACGCCTCCTAAAGTTCTGGATGACTGGACTCAGCAAAACATACAAGACCCATTTAATGAGTGCAGTCCGAGGAGGAGAGAGGAGCCCCAGCCAGTGACAAAGGCCAAAGAGAACTCCACATGGGACACAGAAAAGGGAAGGCAGGGGGCTTTTATCAGGCATTGAATTCAACTGTTCATGTATTATACGGTTTCTAAGCTTTTTCTATGTAAACGACTTCACTGACACTGACACACAATATTTTTAACAACTTAATTTTTATGTCAAAGAAGGCTATTTTAAATTTAACCTATTGTCAGGTTTTAGTTTTAAAGTTGCAATATGTAACTTTTCTGGTGTGTGTGTGTGTGTGTGTGTGTGTGTGTTTCGGGCAACCACTTGCTTGTCTCCATGGAGATGTTATTGCTTTCACTTGGAATGTGTCCCAGTATGGCATTGTATAATATAATTGCGTAATGATTCCTTGAAATGATGGCATTATCTGTGTGTTTCCATGGAGATAGGTACGTTTAATTACATACTGTGGAAGTTTTCAAGCAACACAATAACATCTCCATGGACACGCAAGCAGGTGGCGGCCCCCCTGAAAAGGAAAAGTAACATAGTGCACCTTTAACCGCATAACAAAATCAAATGCACCCTTGGTATTTTTGTTGTTTCTGATGTATTATTTGTACAAGAACCTTCATAGAGTGGCACAATGTCTAATTATTTTTATGTCAAGAATTCTATTTTAAATTTAACTTATTACATGGTTTAAGATTTAACTAAATAAAAAAATCAAATCTAACCACTCTTGATAATTTCTATATTCTACTGTATTAAAATGTACAGAAATGTGTGGAGATGCACTGAACATTTTTGATAAAGCTTAATCAATTTGTCAAGACTAGGAAAACTATTCTAAAGATTCAAGTTTTAACGTTTTGAATCCGTTAACAGCTCCATCTTGTGGCGAGTTGGAGGAAAACGAGGATACAGCGCATTTTTTCGTAGCTCCCCCGTCATTTGTTCTGTGGCTACAGTCCAGCATTCCCAAAGGGTTAAAGACAACACTCTTATGTTTTATAGGGTTCAGATATACACAAAATACTTGCATGACAGGACCTCCTAAACATCCGACTACATCAGCAGATTTGGGCTCTTAATTAGCTCTAAAAAGTACAGCTGTCTTTATATCACATAACGGTGTCTGCTGAAGCTGCAGTCGTTAAAATTCACCAACATGTGTCTTTATTTAAACTTATAGAGGGCATATGTGTTTTTGCCTGACGCACATCTATAGTGAATTACTATGTAAAGATTACCATTCAAAACTGGACAAATGAAGTAACTTCTGCAGAAATCATTGCATAAGACCAACAGTTCTGGCAAAGCATGGCCATAAATCTCCCTAAATCTGTTTTTCATCATGCATATTTTACTAATAGCACAAAAAGGACACAATGAACAAATTTGGATGTTTCATGTGGAAGCTAAATCTGAGAAAGCAAAACGAAAGAACAATAACTGGATATTTATACCATTGGAAAGGCCTAAATAAAGACATTTTAGTCAACAACACCTTTGAGAGTTTGTTCATGTGGGTTTGAGCTTGGACCACCTCATTTTTCTAAACGAAAGGAAACACTTGCTCTAATTCTTTATTTGTGTTTGGCTGCTTTTCAAAACCTGTGACCACACTTGCACACACACAACTTTCCATTGCTTTTTAGGGCTGTTATAGTGACTTGCATTTCCCGGAGACCAATTCTAACCTTTAAATTACTACTTGCCTAATCTTAACCTAAATCTAAATCCTAACCTTAACCTCTCAACCCATATTTTAACTTCAAACCATGCTGTTGATTTACGTCATTGGGACCTGATTTTTCTCCCCATAAGGACAAGAATGAATGAAGTCTGTAGATTTCAGTCCCACAATGTGATAAACTCCCGCCCACCACATCAGAACTGGAACTAAATCAAGAACTTAATCTGGACTTAATATAGACCAAGACCAGAGCAGGACCAGAGCAGGACCAGACCAGGACTAGTCCAGGACTAGACCAGGACTAGACCAGGACTAGACCAGGACTAGACCAGCACTAGACCAGCACTAGACCAAGACTAGACCAGGGGTAGACCAGGATTAGACCAGGACTAGACCAGGCCTCGACCAGGACTAAACCAGTACTAGATCAGTACTATACCAGGACTAGACCAGGAGTAGATCAGGATTAGACCAGAACTAAACCAGGCCTCGACCAGGACTCGACCAGGACTAGACCAGGATCAGATCAAGACTAGACCAAGACCAGACCAGGACCAGACCAGGAATAGACCAGAACTAGACCAGTACCAAACCAGGACTAAATCAGGACTAGACCAGGACTAGACCGGCACTAGACCAGGACTGGACCAGAAATGGAACAGGATCAAATCAAGGCTACATCAAGACTAAACCAGGACAAAGCCACGACAAGTGTGAACAGAGCCAAAAAGGGCAGACTTTGTGTCACTTTAGGTTAATTAAGCTCTGTGTTGACATCGTGTGATTGTTGGTGTGTGATTCAGCCGGAGGGAAAATTATCACATCTGTGCACAACATCAAACTTCACAGTCTGAGCAGCTCAACCTTTTTCTCACTAGTACCCGCTAGCTATCCTGCTTCATGCTGATTTTTGAGTAAGTGGGGAAATAACACATATCTTTACTAGTACAGTTATAATTAATACCATTATAGCTTCTTGTTCTAGATAGACAGTCCAAGATATCAAACAAATGAATCATGTTTTTCACTACTAATAATAAATATTGTGACGTTTTATTAAATGATTCCAAGTCCCCAAATACTCCAGGTTGGGTAACACTGCATGACAGAACAAGCAGGGACACTGTTAAAGTTTAAACACCGGTGAATGACCAAATAAAGCTTCTATACAAGAATCTGCTTTCAAACTCAAGCAGAATAGGGCATTTTTGATTATTTGAAAGACCTCTTGTAGTGATTAAAGTGAGTGATACTGTGCAGTGGCTCTGGAGAGACATGGGGATCCAAAGGCGCAGAGGTGTGGGGGAGAGTCCAAATGAAAAACATGCGCTCCAACAGCATGAGTAAGCCTCCTCTGTCTGCTAAAAAGAGGGGAGGACGGGGGAAGGAGGGAGGAGGGAGGGGCGAGGTGGGGGTCAGAGAATGTGGGGAAAAGGGGGAGGGGGCTCGGTCCATCAATAGTGAGGTAAAACGTGTGGCGGTGGGAGGGGCCCCAACTTAAAGGGAGCAGACAAGCCACCACACACAGCAGCAGTATACAGCACTTTCACTTTGAGAGAGAGCTGAGAGAGTGAGGCTGCAGGGAGAGGGAGCAGAGACAAGAGCAGGCCACATCTATTAACTCGTTTCCAGGCAGCGGCACCAGGACAAATAAGGCTCTTTGGGCAGATATAGGTCAGGACATAGAAAGAACAAAAAAGAAAAAGGATACAGTAAACAAATTCCTGTCTGGCAAAGGCAGGATCCACTCTGGCCAAGTTGGAAAACCCAAAGTCGGAGCGCAGGATGGCATGAAAAGATAACTCAGGACTTTTTTGGGAAAGTACCACAGGAACACAGCAGAACTTGAGCAAGAGATGAAAAGAAAATCGAAAATGAAGCTATGAAGACGGAGGGACATTCTATGTGAAAGACCCTTTGAAACCACACAGGAGTGAACTTGCCTTTGACAGCCGTACACAGAACAGCCTGTCTGCAGTGTTTGCTGTCAACCAGAGAAATGGAGAAGCGCCCATTCTCACAAAGATAAAAAGGATGTCACTACCAGGTGAGCCATGTGCATGTACAAAAGTTTAGCAATAATAATTTACCACTAATAACTAGGGCTGAGGTGTGGAGGTTGAAAAACTTCTGTGACTCATTATAGAGACAAACTAACGGCTTAAGTGTTCACTCTGCTATTTATTTATTGTAACTCAGGTATTTTGTTTGTTTGTTTGTTTGTTTTTTGTTGTTTTTCTTTTACAATATTTCACATTTAGGATCATTTTTGGGGGGTATGGTTTTATTGTGTCAGTGGCATAATTAGTTTCAATATTGTTGTTTATCATTCATATTTCCTTTAACAATAAACACACTTCAAAATGTGTTATTGTGACAGGCTTATCAGTAGCATCATCAGATAAATCTAAAGACAGATGAGTCATTTCCACAGGAAACTGTTGAACTTCCTTTATGGGGTTTATAATTTTGCCAAAGTGCAGACCCACGTCGGCCTCTTCATAATCTGTCGCTTTTCTGTCTTTTCTTTAAACGCATAAACTCATGTCCATCATAGTTTTGCTCTTTCTATCACTGTGGACTGCTCAATGTGGAGGCTGCGGCTCTGACCTGGGAGGTGTGAACAACATTAAAACTACTATCGACATGAATGCAAAGGGGTTTGTAAGTCACACCTTTTGTTACTATTCGTTAATAAGCTATAACTTCATATCAGATTACATTTGTTTAAAAGTAGATTGCATGTGTGTCAAAGGCAAACATACCAAAATGGTCCAGACATGTTCACTTTCCAGATGATGTAGTGCAGACAGCCGGGCTCAAATGTTGTGTAATTTTCAGCCCTCTTAACAATTGTGCATTGTTTATGTCTAACAGACTGGTAATAATAATTAGTGGCTACATGGTATGAGTCAGTATCTGTAGAAGGAATCTCAACTATTTTTATATTTTTTTAGCGATCGGTGTTTCCTATGGATTATTATGTCAACCATCGCTACACAAGCAGAATCCTCTGTGACAATGACCCGGTGAGCTAACAAGCTTTCTGTTTCTTATAAATACTCAGAAACCAATCCATACCCGAATTAGCTGTACAATAGATTTAAAACGGCCTTGATATAAAACAGAAATGGTATATGGCCACAATGTAAAATTATCCAAATGAGAGAAGAGCTATGCCTATTGTCTAGTAGTTTGATCACGTTAAAAATCTATATTCCCTTTTATTCTTGCTAAAACTATAATTTTATATTTGTATATTTATTTTTTATTAAGCATCATGTCTTTTCATTCTTCCTCAAGTTTGAAATTTTAGTATCAAGACAAGGCAATGTTATTTCAGCTGCTTTTACAAGAAGACCATTGAGTTTCGCTTTACCGGAGCAGCATAGACAGACTTGTGGCAGTGGTTTCTGTGGCAGCTGCTTGACACATCAGCCGTGCATTTTAAACTAATTTGCTGTTATGCTGCCTTTGCCTCCAGTGCTGTGTGTTCCCGGCTGCCATCGTCCTCCTGGATTCATGGCATGTGTTGATCAAAAACCTGTACGACGAACACATAAATCGCTCCTTAATCAGAGATCTCAAACAAACACTGGAAGAGATTATCAAGAGCAACAGAAACACAGAGGTATAATTTAACTTCTTTTTTAATGTTAATTTTATGAAGATTATTTATGTCTTTGATTTGTTGTATTGTGATTTTAATGTCTTTCTTATTCTGCAAAGCACTTTGAATTACTTAGTGGACCAATTGTGCTATACAAATAAACTTGCCTTGCCTTAACTCAATATTTGACCTGCTTCTAACTTTATTCTAATCAGGACTGTGCAATATGACAAAAACACTATACTTTTCCCCCCAATTGATTATTTATTAGTTTTTTATCCAATGAAATAAACATGGTCTTCTGCACAGCCCTAATTCAAAGTGTAATTTAAATGGTTAGATTTAATCTCTATTTTTGGTTTTCTTGTATTTTGCCGTTATAACCTTGAAATCTGCATATTGTGGGACAAATAAAAGTTCTCATATCTTAACTTATTTTTGTCCCATTTCTATTGGAGAGATAAAGGTGCACTGTGAAACATTTTCTGCCAGCTGCCTCTAAAATGATCCATTGTATTGCATTAACTTGATCGATTTTGCATTGTTGTGAATTATAGGTGTTTTTATTGCTCAAAAATACCTTGAAAGACATACAATCTTACTATGAGTGGGGTCGCAATTATCAACAGATCTGACTTGTAACTTCCCCTGGTGACATCACCCGCCTGTCTCCATGGAGATAGATAAGTTTAATATCATATTGTGGAACATTCTAGGAAAAGCAATAACCATGGAGACAAGCAGGTGACAGACCATCCAAAAAATCCGGAAAAGTTACACAGCGCATCTTTAAGTTAGATAAAATGTGTTGGAAGATTTGTAATTCTGGATGTTTCTTTGGCAGAGGTTTCAAGAGGAAACAAACTTGAATTTACTTCCTCCACACGATTCACGTCCTGAGGAGCTGCTCAATCTCACGTCCGAGTTGTTTTCCCGTTGGATCGAAGTTCGTTGTGATCCCTCCATTGAAAGCTGCAGTCTTCCCACTCTGCCCCCTGAAACAGAGAGAAAGGACTTTGACCGCTCAAGAGCCAGACTTTTGACCACTCGAGGTGTAGACGAATGGGAGGTTCTTGGAGATGAGGGGAAAACGAACATTATGGAAGCGGGGGAGTTGTCCAGCGGGGGCAGACTATCCGTGCCATACTCCGTGTCCCTCTGCAGCCCTCTGCTCTTCAGGCTCTACTGGTGGCTGATTTCCTGAGTGATGCTATAGGAAAATGCACACAAAATGCAAGGAACAGCACTGAAAGATTGTTGGATTATTGTACCTTTGGTAGTAAGCTTTGTTTTTAATATGAGTTGACAGGTACACGCTGTCACACAATAGGTTGGGTTCACGTGCTAAAGTTTAAAATTGAGCTGGAGAACGAGTCACAATTCTATGGGGGAATTTGCTGTTTAACTGTCAGATTGCAGATTTGCTGACCTGGTTTGTAGTTTGTATCTATGTAATCACTGGGCCTATCCACATGAAACAAGTTCAAGTGACAAGCTCAGCAACATCTTGTGGGTATAAATGTGAGATTATGTTTTCACACTAGCTTCAGAAAACGTTGCGTAATGTTGTCAGTTGAAAGGACTTTGAGCAATGGGATTAATATGACAAGTTGGTGGAGCCAGTCCCAAACAAATAATCACTGTAAGTTTGGATATTTCTTTCAAAAACAGCAAATCTCCCATAGAGTTATACAGGCCCCTGCCCTCCATCTGAAATTATGACAAATTCTAGAACGTGAACGCAATTTATTCACTATCCATCAATGTTCATAACTGATACCAGATGATAACCTATAGCTATTTTTAGCCAATGTTCAATACAAGCTTCAGTTACAGGCTCTGCTCTTTATGCTAACAGAGATTTAAGTTAAACAGTGCACACAACAAGCCATGTCTATTTCTGTTTACAAAGAATGTTTTGTATGTTGTAAAGTATTATTGTCCTTTATATAAATAATTCTAAGTTAAATACTTTTAGATATTAGTCTCATCTTTGAAAAACAACAGCTCATAAAATGTACTTTCAACTGTCTTACACAGGCGTGAGTGCACCACGAGGTTACACTTGCCCCTACATGCATACAC
>KN484224.1:0-19637 GCA_000787095.1 Periophthalmodon schlosseri | reverse complement strand
CCCGTTTCATAATACAGAAATTAGACTTTTACTTTTCTCTTCAGGGAATCCACCGATCTTGTTGATCCTGCTTACATGCATGATCTGAAGTAATGGTAACATCTTTTGGCCAAGTTCAAGATAGACACTGGATATGGATTAGCTGTTCTGTCTTATCATTGTAGCCTACTTTTAAAAATGCCCCCGAGCCCCCATATATAACCAGACAACTCCAGTCAAAAGTAGACCGTCTATGACACCATTAGTGATGTGAAAGTCCCATATTGATCGATTACTTTACAGGCTTGTTGTCTAAAGGTTAGGCTTTGTTTTAATCAGTGGCTATAGCATAAGCCTGTGGGATCCAGCTGACTAATTATGCATTCTCTTATTTGCAGCCTACCCCATCCATGTTAATAGTATAGCCATGTAATAAGTAGGCTACAGTATTTGATTACTTTACACTACAGGTTTGTTGTTTAAATAAAGTATAGTTTCTTCAATTCAATCCAAGTTTATTTATATACAGTGGTGGAATGTAACAAAGTACACGTTTTTTTTTAGGTATCTGTACTTTACTTTTGCTTTTACAGTGGATATTTTTTACTTTTACTTCACTACATTTGAGAGCAGGTATCTGTACTTTCTACATTTTTGAACAGGACTGAAAAGTAAAAGTATTTTTTAGTATTGTCTGAGACCTGCTGAAAAGGGGGGTATTTTAAACACATTCATAATTTGAGCAAACAAAAATATACAAATAAAAAACAACCAGAAAAAAAGATCAATTCAATTGTTTCTACTGAAAATTCAGCACAAATCTTCATCAAAATCACTACATTTGAAACTTTGTTACATCTCAAAATCTGCGCAAAATACTTTTACTTTTCCTGCACTTACTGTTACATACATTTACTTAAGTAGATTTTTTCATGTGATATTTTTACTTGAGTATTTTTTTTTGCCCTAGTATCTGTACTTTTACTTAAGTAACAAAATCGAGTACTTCTTTCACAACTGTTTATATAAGACATTTTAAATAATAATTTTTAAACATACATTTTTAAACAAAGGCGGGATCCTACTGACTGTATAATGCCTCTTATCTTATGGATTCACTATTTTGGGCAGGCGAGCTCAGTAAATTGTATTTGATAATTACTTTACACTAAAGGTTTGTTGTTTAAATAAAAAAAAATGTTATTTGGTTTGATCAGTGGCTAAATCATTATCCTGGGGGTTTAGTTTACTCAATAAGAGCTTTTATGGATCACTATTTTGGGTAGACTAGTTAACAAAATAAACTGTATTTTTAAAGTAGGCTTAAATATCCAAAAATGTCCCGAAGTTAGGAGACTGACCGTTCCAGGCAGCAGAAGGAAACAAGCGCCAAGAGGATAGCACGATTCCCGTAAATGAGGGAGAGCGAGAGAAAGGGGAGAACAGGGGGAGTCAGCAGCTGGAGAAGGGGGGAGACGCCGCGTGTTCAAACCACGTGGCCTGGCTCCGCGCGCTCACCGGAAGAAATAACTCAGCGCTCCAAACCAAAATGTCTGCCCCCGGTGAAGACGACACGTTTGCCGAGGATCAAGCCGCGATGGAGGAGATGGGCGATGTTGTCAGCGACGATGACGAGGGGGTCGAGATGGAGGACGGGGATGCGGAGGAAGGGGCCGAGGACAAGAAGGTTTACGTGCCCGGAATGGAGCCGCTTGCGCCGGGGGAAGAGCTGGAGATGGACCGCACGGCTTACCGCATGTACCACGAGTGTCAAACGGGTAAACTATGGCAAAACAAGCAGGCAGAGGTGGATATAAAGCATGGATCTGTTGTACTTCCATGTTATAAAGGCAATAGCTGTACTCAAATGTCAGTTATCCGTTACTCTATTAGCCTAAACGTAAAAAGCACGACATAAATATCTATTGCATATAACCTCAAATTTGTAAACAATCAGTCTGTCGATTCTTTTGACAAGCTATGCGAGACAGTCAAAACATATGATAAATATTAAGTAGAAATTTGAGTAATTACACACAATTTATAAAGCACTTGAAATCATTTTTATGCTGTGGTTTTGGATACAATCTGTGATCAGTGTCAGTACATCTCATATTGATTTACTTCTTTTAATACATGAATTCCACTAAATATTAAATAGTCAAATAATTACTAGAAAGTTGTAGTAAGCAAAAGTACTGTTATTTCAAAATTATATTGCGCAAGTAGAAGAAGTAGTAGGCCTGTTGGTGTGAATACTCATTTTCTGTCAGATGTACAAAAAAAACCCCCAAAAAACCCATCTCAATCGAATTCATTTGTCCCATATCTCTGACAACTGGTCTGTTTAAAGCCATTTTAACAGTTTTGTATGTGTGTGTGTGTCTTAGGTGCTCCATGTCTGAGTTTTGATGTGCTTCGAGACAACGATGGAGATGGAAGAGAGCAGTATCCTCTGTCTATGCTTCTCTGTGCGGGGACACAAGCGGACACAGCCATTGCCAACAGGTCTGTGTCTAGATATAACTTTAGAGAATAGAAATAAAGCTTTGCAGAATGGTATAAATAAGACTCTAAGAGTGTTAGAGAAAGAGAGAAAAATTTTGTTGATTCTTTTATGGGGTGGATGACGTAGGCCTTTATAAAATTGAATCTCTGTTTTGTTTTGGTTTTTATGATAGTGATAATTGATAACATGTTCTTGCAGTCCATCTGAAATGCTTTAAAATGCTCTGAATGTCTTGGTTGAAATTCAAGTATCAAAAAACAAAACAAAAACAAAACCTCCTCCCCACTGGGAGGAGGCCTCAGGGGGATACCCAGGACACGCTGGAGGGACTATGTTTCTCTATGTTTGTCAGTTGGCCTGGAGAAAGTGTCTGGGGTGGCGGAAGTCTGGGAGTCCCTGCTTAGAAAGCTGCCCCTGCGACCTGGCCCCGGATAAGTGGAAGAAGATGAATGGCATTTCCTGTCAGTCAATCAATAAAACACTATTTATCCTCTAGGGGCAATTTATACTTTAACCATATTTGAAAGTTTGTTGTTATTGTATTTTACATAATTTTAGCAGTTTTCTCATTATTGAGTATATAGTATATATAGTATATACTCTCTTAGAATAAGTGTTTTGTTACTATCTTGTAGGCAATTAATCACCCACTTCTACACCACATTATTGTAAAGAAACATTTTCATTTTAGACTGCTGGTCATGAGAATGCACAATCTTCACGGTACGGAAAAAGACTCTGGTGAAGAGGAAAGTAGTGATGAAGACAGTGATGAAGACAGTGAGGAAGATGAGCAGAAGAAGCCACATATGGAGCTGGCCATGTTACCGCACTATGGAGGCATCAACAGAATCAGGGTAAGTATCTTATCCAGTTCACCTGTAGTGTTATTACACATTCAAAATACATATAGCCATACACATTAACGTCACATGCAGGATAGATACATTTGCACATATGTAAATTCAAGGAGTTATTTATGCAACTTCTCTTCAATGATGATTCAGTACATTTCAATGGTAGAAACAGTTTCAAAGATAGTAATCTAACTTTGCCATTGAAAACTTTTCTACCATGGACCATTCCTGGATGAATGAGGGATTACATGGCCCAACAAGTTATATTATGAGATTTATTGAGATACTGGACCTTTTGTCTCTATTATGAACTACCTGAGTAATAAAGTAAAGGTTCACACAAGAAAAAGTTGCGCAACTTTTCTTGTGGAGAGTATATCACCTGCTTGTCTCCATGGAGATATTGTTTTGGTTAGAATGTATTCTTATTGTGAGTGGTGTCTCCTCTCCACAGGTCTGACTTGTCATTGGTCCTGTGGCGCCACCTGCTTGTTTTTCATGGAGATTGATGTGTTTAATGCCATACAGTGGGACATTTTAGTCAAAGCAGCAACATCTCCATGGAAACAAGTGGGTGGCGGATGTGAACCTGCCACCAGAAAAGCGACGCAGTTTCTTTTTTAAAGATCTGTCATTTTTCATCTTAAGTGTAATGCAATTTACTTTTGTAGGTGACCCGTTGTGGAAATGTTTCCTTGGCCGCTTGTTGGTCAGAGAAGGGACAGGTGGGAATATATGACCTTCAACCCCAACTGGAGGCTGTGCATAATTCTGCAGCGATGACGGCGTTTTTGAAGCAGCAGAAAGAGGCCAAAGCTCTGTTCAGTTTCTCTGGACACATGACTGAAGGCTTCGCTATCGACTGGTCTCCAACAGTACCTGGTGAGTGTAGCGTGTAGCATTTCTATTTCAAAAACTATAAAAACACATGTTAAGTAGGGGTCGGCCAAAACATTTGTATAACAATTTTATTAGAGCTTAAGTGGTGATTTCACTATTATCACAATTTATAAACATGTAATGGCCTTATATTGCCTTTAGCAGGTAACTGAGGCTCTCTCCTCCTCATGAGAGTTCACACTTCTCTGTGATTGGTTAAATCTGCCTGTCACTCACTGAGAGCGTGACCAAGGCTGACCAATTGGAGGAATGGGTTTAGAAAAGTAGGCTATAGAATGTGTGTTGTGAGAGAGAATAAAGCTGCAATAAACAGTGACAAGATGGTGTAGTGGTCAAGGCCGCCAGACTAGATGCAGGACTCGGCTTTGTGAGATCAGTTTTCAGCTCTGGCAATTAGTTAAATGTCCTTCCACACTTTCAGTTTCAGTTACATCTGTCCTGTTTAATAGAGCCTACAGTACGCAATACACACACAATAACACATTTTGAAGTACAATATATTGCTGAACGACATGTAGATGATAAACGATATATTGAATGCCATGACACAATAACTCCAAAGCAGGATTTCCCCCCCAGAAAAGATTTTAAATGCACAGTATTGTTGATAAACACGAAACAAACATAAAACAAAACTGTCATCCAGCTCAGTATACAGCATCCCACCAGTTGAGCCCTGGGTCGTTCGCCTTTTCTATTTTTAACAAAACTTTTAAATCATGTTCTAATAATAATCATGAGCTCTGGGATTGCCCTTCATTAAAATGTCTCAAGAGATGTCTGTGGAGAACTGACAAAAAGAATATTTTTGACCAAATATTCTAAGAGTCCACTTTTACAAGGATTCTGACGTCAATGCTTTCGGGGACAACAATTCTTTATTAAGATGGAAGAAAAAAACAAAAAACAAAAACATGAGCTGTAGAGGGTTGATTAAATAACTTCTATGACTCATTAAGTATTTCATGTATTTACTGCAGCTCAAGTCTTATCATAGTAAAAATAAACTCGTATAACCTTTTGTCCACTTGGCAGATTTTACTTTTGGCTTTTACTAAAAATGTCCCTACTAGTGCAAATAAAAAGTACCCACGATAAATATTGACCCAAAACAATTGTTCCATCTGTATCGTATTGAATGATAAGTTGATATAGTTATTATAGTAATTTGTATTTTCACTTCAAACTCATTGTCTATGCCTGTTTTAGGTCGCCTTGTGAGCGGAGACTGCAAAAAGAACATCCACGTTTGGGAGCCACAGGAAGGAGGCGGGTCCTGGAAAATCGACCAGCGTCCGTTCAGCTCACACAGCAAGTCCGTGGAGGATCTGCAGTGGTCCCCCACAGAAGCCACGGTACGGCCCACTGCATCAGGAGTGGAAAACTGTTAAGATAATGGATCCTTAGCAACAGAACAACCCTTTGAAATGATCTTTTAAAAGTGCACTATATAACCTTTCTGGTCGGCCCTCTGCCATCTGTCTAAAACATTTACCTAAAATGTTCCACAGCAGGGCATTAAACTTCCTAAAAGTCCTCCTGGTGATTCATTTTTTTGTCATATCGCCCAGCCCTAATAAGAAGAATGCATGATTCTTGAGGTTTTTCTGTTGCAATTAATACACCTGTAATTGAATAAATGCAGAATAGAGAAGTTAAATGCCATACTGTGGAACCTTTTGCGTAAAACCAAATATGTAACATTGTAGTAATAGCTCTATGAGAAGAAGTCAATCTTTTTCGGGTTGGCTCAGTTCAAAATGTCCCTCACCTTTTAACATGATGTGCTTTAAATGTCAGTGCATGGCCAAATCAATAAACCTCACTCGATGTATTCTTTGTATCCCTAAACAATTGATGCTTTACCCAATTTTAATTAATTACACAAATTGGGTGTTTTTCTCACTGTGCTAAATGTTTGGGGATGAAAGAAGTAGGCCTGTCACGATAGTTATATCGACTTGCCGTTCAATATATGAAAGGAACAATATTTTTGGGGCTCAGTTTTTATCGTGTGTACAATTTCTTTGCATTTGGGGGAATATTTTTTAATTTTGTCTGCGCTGCGATAAGATTTGAGCTGTAGAAGGTTGAATAAGTAACTTTTATCACTCAATATAGATACAAACTAATACTATAAGCGTTATTTATACATTTCCCCTCATATTCTGGTAACAATATTGTACATTTAGAACAGTTTTTTTTTGGGGGGGGGGTTATCAATTAGTTTCAATATTACCATTATAGTCTATTATCTATCTATACTATCTTTTTTTTTTTCAGCAATATGTTGTGCTTCAAAATTTGTTGCCATGTCAGGTCTGGAAAGAAGCCAGTCGGACAGTAGGGAGTGTAGTGCAGATGTTTAATTATTATGACATTGATATAGTTTTGAGTCAATTGCAGAGGTAAAAATTATGATCAAATTAACAAAAAGTCTAGACACTTTGAGCACATTCACATTGCGTCGTCTGGACTCCTGCATGGACCAGTCCCAAAACAGCCAGTGACAGTAGGCTGTGCAACGTACTGCCATGCATAGGGGAATGTAAATCAATCTAATAATGTTTTTGTCCTCATGGAACCTTGTATAAGTGAACTGAATCTATAGTTTGTCTGTTGTGTTTGTCGATGCCCTTCTTTTATCAGACTTTAGCCCTGGGTTACAGCTGAACCCATACAAAGAGTCATTTCAGTTTAACAACAAAAAAAATATGTCGTTAGATCGTGCATTTGTCTTGTAGCTAAACGGAAACTCAAATAAATTAACCTCAAGGACATTACACATATAAATACAAGACGATTGATAATGGGGCTGCAAGGTTCATCCCAATCAAATTGAAACCGCAATTACTAAACAGGCTGCAGCTTTTGAAGTGCCATAATTTCCTCCACAAAGCACAAACACTCTTGAAATGTGATTCTTGTATTAGTTTGTCAGCTCATTTTTTAGTCTTTTTGTCAATTCTTCTGGATGTGTTTAAAATGTCAACTTTAAACTATTATTAAAACATAAATTGCAAATGTTCTCTACTCACTATGCTTGTCAGAAACCATAACAATTGCATATTTTTCCCAAATCGTTCAGCACTAATTGATAATATTGTTTTTGTTGAACTGTTTCAGGTTTTCGCGTCTTGTTCTGTGGACCAGTCGATTCGTATCTGGGATATTCGTTCTCCTCCAAACTCGATGCTCTCGGCCAATGAAGCGCACTCATCAGACATTAATGTAATCAGCTGGAACAGGAGGGAACCTTTTCTCTTGTCTGGAGGAGATGATGGGCTCCTCAAAGTCTGGGACCTGCGACAATTTAAGGTACAAACCAGATCAAAGTAAACAGCATCTGCATGGCCATGAATTTACTGCCCAACTCTCAAATCACTGCCCTTTAGACTGGTTCAGTAAGTCTTCTGATATAATTATACTGCAGTTTCTTATTGACAGACCATTGTTTTTATCATACACTGCACTCTGTGTCACGTGATGTTACTCTGACATGTGTGGTCAGCTGATAGAAACCACGCGACATTTCTGTTCAGAGGTGTGTCTGTAAGAAACTATAATATAATAATATAACTAACTGCCCTGTAGAGTCTGTATAGTTGTAATAAGTGTTGTGATTGTGAAGGGGATAAAAATATGAATTATACAGAAATTAATAATCACATAAGATGGTAACATGTTGTGTTTTTCTGTTTTTATCTGAAAAAATGCCATAATATGTATCAAATTTACAAATATGTATCAAATTTACAAAGCGCTTCTCGTACACTGATGTATGTTTTTTACATTGTTTAAAGAAGCCCTACCACATGCTAAATCGATACCTAGATATTAAACTAGTTTCAATACTAGACACTCGTTTGAACAATTTATACTGAAGAAATTACATAAAAAAAGACCGTATTGGACCTTCTTTGACCAGTTTTACAGTGGTCTTGATCTATATCTGAAGACCATATAGTGTAAAAGATAACACTGAAGAAACTACCATTACCATTACCATTATTTTATTCATTATTTTCATTTATTTAATTGTTAATCTTATTGGTCTTTTCCTTAGCTGCATGCACTGCCACATCCACACACATACCAAAACAATGCACGTCCTATATAGATGAATGTTTTTTAATGGCTGTATTGTGCCCACTTATGTAACCGTTATGGTTCGCGCCCATTTCATCGACATCAAATAACAATAGATTTTTTAACTACAGACTGGACGTCCTGTGGCCAACTTTAAGCAGCACAGCGCCCCCATCACTTCAGTCGAGTGGAGCCCCGCAGACTCCAGTGTTTTCGCCGCCGCCGGAGCTGATGATGTCGTCAGCCAATGGGATCTGTCCGTGGAGTCATGTGACGTGGGAGCCCGAGTGGAGGGGGTAAAGGACCTGCCCCCCCAGCTCCTGTTCTTGCACCAGGGTCAAAAAGAGATCAAGGAAGTCCACTGGCACCCACAACTACCAGGTGTTCTGATTTCAACGGCGCTGTCAGGCTTCAACGTGTTCCGGACAATATCTGTGTAGAGGAGAGCGCTTGAGCTGAATCACTGTACTCATGAACGGACAAAACCAAATGTATCAATACTTTTTGGTTCATTCTCTTGGCAATAATCAATCAACAACTTCCCAATATATCAAACTGTCATATTATTTGAATTTCCTTATTTGTAAGTGTGTGTATAAGTGTGACAAAAACAATGGGAACATGATACTCAACATGTTCAAGACAGTTTGAGTACACAACAAGTACAGTACACACAAACTGAGAAACGTTAACAACAACAATAGTCTATTTTTGAATTATGCCAGGAATGGTTATATCATTATCAAATCCTACAGAAATGTGAGTGTGTGTCTGTATTGTTCATGTTTTCTTCTAGTGCTCTTAGAAGGAAGAAAGGTGCAGAAGTATCACCTTGTATGACTGCTTTAGAAATCATTATCTACTTATACAGGTTTGTAATTGGTTTCTGAAATTGGTGACTAATGCACTTGGTATTGAAAATTTACATAACTGAAGATGTGGCTATTTAATCCTGTAGAGTAGACATTAAAATACTACTAAGACATGATGATGACATTTCTTCTATTCAACTATTTGTGTTTAAAGGGCCCATGTTACACTATTTTCTGATTTATGTTATAATGTTTCCTCATCACAAACATATCGGGAGTTTTGTTTTGTTTCAGTCATACGATTAACACACAAATCCTGCATATTTAGGCTGTGTTCTCACAAACTGAAAACACACTGGTCCACCTTGTGATGTCATGTGGCAATACAGGAAGTGCACCATTGTGTTTTCTAAACTCCATACACCTAGAATCATATGGTTCATTTCACCCCTGGAAAAAGGTAAAAGATAGCTGTTAACTGGAAAACTACCACTACATGACATCACAAGGTGGAGCAGAGCATTTTGAGCTTTGGAACTATAGACAGACTAATAAGCAGAGTTACACAAGGTGGAGCAGAGCATTTTGAGCTTTGGAACTATAGACAGACTAATAATGCAGAGTTACTCAAATGTGTGAATGAAATAAAACGCAACTCCAGGTATGTTTTTGAGGAAGTAACAACATTCTAACATGGCTTAAAGTTTTCAAAAGTCAATTTTGCGTAATATAGGACCTTTAAGGAGTTTTATACCTATAATATGCCCTGTACAGATAACATAATGCAAAAAATAAACCCGACTTTGTAAACGCCCATTTTGTTTAAGTCATTTTAATAACCTGTTAAAATGCATGTTAACAATTTATCTTTCAGGGGAAGGCTGTGCATAGTTAGAAGGATTAGGCCAGTAAGGGAAATTTTCATTCACAACACAAACATTTTACACATATAATAAAGATTTATTTCCAAAACAAGACAAAATGAACAGCATGTCTATATCCAAATATAGTGTTATTCATTTAACATTGCCAGATAAATACAGTTTCGACATCTGTTTGCAAAATATGAAACGTTGATAAAGACGGAGATCATTCTTGTGTCTATCAATAGTTGCTCTTAGGTTTTGCTTTATAGCTCTGAAAAAGAACCAGATAATTGATACTGTAGTAAAACTTTGGGTGCGTTCACACTTGTCCTGCTTTGGGCTCAGTTTGAGTTTTCATGTGGATTTTGTTTGGTCCTGGTTTAGTCCAGGTTTAGTGCCAGTTTTGACATGATTGTGCAAGCGTGAACGCACCCGAAATTATGTCATTTAAACCTACAAACCTAGCATGAAGTTTTATCTGCGTTAACACTTAATCTAGTTAGATCCCAGTTTAGTTCTGATGTAGACTTGGTTTGGTCCTGTTCCATTTCTGGTTTAAGTCCAGGTTTAGTCCAGGTTTAGTCCAGGTATAGTTCCAACTTCAGTCCTGATGTAGACTTGGTTTGGTCCTGTAGTCCTCTTTTTGCACTGATCTAGTCCAGGTTTAGTCCCAGTTTTAGTGGTGTTGTATGGTCATTATTGGTCATTATAATCAATGTTTAACAATTGCTTGATGTAATGTTTACATTTGTAAAACAAACAACAAAGACATAGTACAAAACAACATAGATAGGCATGAAGATTTGGGTAAAGTACAGGCTAACAGCTTTGAGCTCATTTTAAGGCACATAATAAATTCTTTGAGCACTTTAAGATAAAAAAAAAAAAAATACATAATTAAAAATAAGGCTTGAGAAGATGTCCACTGAGCAACATGTCAAGAAATACGACGTCTTTAAAAGTGCTAACCTTTCACTGTAAAAATGTAATGGATGTTTTGGGCCTTTGGCAAAGAAAACAAATGTTGTTTTTCCAGTTGAGTAGCATTATCTCTAAACTGTATAGCTTAAGTATTTGAGTCAGCCCAGCTTGCATCAATGCTTTTCGCAATAAACCTGCCCTCCCATCTCAAGAGAGTGGTACACTGTAAAACTACATGAGTTATAAATAGCTCGAATTCAGAATCTTCTTTTGATTTGCTTATATTCTATCTATCTATCTTGGTTACAATGTATTCCTGAATATCTTCAAGAAATTCTTTTAAGAAATAGTTATCTCTCAGTAGATTAAAACTACTGTTCTAATAATGTCTTGGACGGATAACTTGACTTAGAATTACGAAATCTATCCAAAGATACTTTAAACCAGTTCAAAATCTTATATCCACGTATTAACTCTAATCTTGTGAAAACCTGAAGTTGCACTTACATTTTCTAGGGTCGTCCACCTGCTTGTCTCATGAAAAAGTTATTGCTTTGCCTGGAATGTTCCACAGTATGGTATTAAACTTATCTATGTTTTTTTTTTATTCCATTGAAGGTGGTTTTGTCAAGTCACCTGCTTGTCTCCGTGACGATTGCCAAGTTTCATTCCATTTTGTGGAACATTCCAGGAAAAAATATCTTCATGGAGACAAGAAGGTTTCAGACTGTCCACATAAATACTTGCATAGTGCCCCTTAAATTCAAGATAATCTGAATTCAAGTCATTTTAACTCTTCCAGATATTTTTACAGTGCGCTCTCTTAATTAACAGCAAAACATTGTGAAAACTCTTTATCTCCTATAGGCCTATTTCATCATCAAACTCATCTTCAAAAGTGTAGCCCTTTCCGATCTCCTCCTCCTCTTCCTCCTCTGAGTCAGTTTCTGAATGGCAAATGTCCACCTTCCTCCTGTCCAGTGCGGTGACGCCCTCATACTCGTACGAGCTGTGGGACGAAGCCGGACTGGGGGGCAGTTCTACATCTGTTGTTCCCATGACGACGCCCCTCTCCATCTCGCTCTCTACCTTCGTTGGGCTAAGGCACTCTATCTCATCTTCATCTTGAAAATGAAATCCCTGTCCGTCCTCTTCTTCGGACGCCTGTCGAATGATCTCCTCGCGTTTGTCACTAAATCTAACTTTGGGTCGTAAAGCTTTTGCCCTGAAACTATTCCCATCTGGTATTCTGCCGTCTCCCTCCACTCCATTCTCATCCGGCGATTTTCCGTTTAGCTCATTTCTCAAATCCATAGGCCTCTCCATGGCACCATTTGGCTGGTTTATTTCCACTGGCGAGACGCTACTTTTGGGACTAAAGCCGTCGTCCAATCCCAAACTGTCCATCACCCCTAAAACATCTCCCAGCATAGACGGACCAAGATCCAAGTCTAGGTCTAACGTGAATGAAGACACAGACTCCGAAAGCAAGCTCTCGTTGATATCCACGTGGTCAACATTCACTGCGGGTTCATTTGTTGGAAGTGGAGGAGACATTTCTGAGCTACCCGTTTCAGATACGCTCGGACTCGGGCCGATGGTGGACAGAAAAGAGGTGTCGCCAAAAGTGTCCCCGCCCCTCCCGATGTGCATCGTGTGGCGAAAGTCCCCAAGAGGAGCCGAGATCATGGTCGGGTCCAGCCGGGAGGCTCGAGATGACTTATGAAGTGGCATTGCTGTAAAGAGAAGGGAAGATTAAAATGAGTACATACATATAGGGCTGAACGATTTGTACGAATATCTAACTGGGATTTTTCTGACAAGCGTTGCAGTGGTTAAGATTAGATTTGTGATTTATGTTTTTAATTAATCCTCTTCCTCTTCAAAATAGAGATAGACCGATAAATTGGTTGGCCAAGATATTGGGCCGATATTTGGACTTTTGAGCATATTGGTTATCGGCCGTAAATCTCCAGCACAGGCCGATATTTTGTTTTGGTCGATCTGCTGCCTAAAAAATACACACAAAGCTTTAGTTTAACACTTTAATACAAAGAGAAAGCTGCGCAAAACGTGACTACACAGCACTCTTATAGGTTTGTGGTAAAAAAAAGGCTGTGGGTGAGTTTGTAGTAAATTTAAAATACATCATTTGAGGCCCAACAATATCGGCAGAGTTTATCAGCCATCTGCTGCTCTGGATTCTAAACGATCAGTATCAACATCAGCTATGAGTTCACAAAGTTCACATTTTAAACACTGAAAGATGAACTGACATACTAATACACTAAGCACTTACTTATACAGAATAAGCAGGATATTTTGTAGTTTGATGAGAAAGTTATTGTACTTCGTAAAAAATTGTAGCCTATGATAACTGCGTCCCTTCAAATTTCGATTTGATTAGGATTAATCTTGCAGTCCTAAAACATAGGGCAGTGTAATTAATTGTATTTTAATTAAGATGGGGATTCACTAATCACTAACTGTCAATGATCAGATTGGTGTTTTTAATCGAAAGGTCCAACCAGTCCTCTGTCAGTAAAATGTGGTTTAGAGTAGCAGATTTTGGACTTTTGAAGAACTTTGACATATTGTTTGTGTTCATTAGATTAAAATTGAACTTAGATTTAGACTTAGACAATCTTCATTGATCCACAAGGGAAACTATTTTGGACACAGTAGCTCACACATCACAGTAAAACATAATAACAAAGAGCAAAAATATAAATGGTAATGAACACAATTTGCATTTGTTTTAATAACAGAAAATAAAATACAATCAAAAATCATCATCGATCAATAAGAGTAAAGAAAATATGACACGTTTTGTCATATTGCCAGAGTATATTACTTTTCCCACTGAAGTTTATGGTGCCAATTCTGACTCTTGCTTTATAACTACAGAGGTAGAAATGTCAGTTAAACATGGGCTTGGGGGTGATGAAAAATCAGCACTGTTACCATAGAAATTCACAACACAAAGGTAACGTCACCTATAAACAGAAAGCTGAAACCCATGAATACTTATTTGTATGTAACGCCTGTGATGCTTTGTTATGCCTTTCAAAATAGTCAAAGCATTTACATTGTAATCTAAGTGTCTAAGCCACATCTTTAGCAACAGCTGCCCTGGGGCTGAATGACAGAAAAGTGGCTGCCAATCTGCACCAATGGCCTCGCTCTATTTTTTTAATGATTAATATATCAAAACAAGTAAGTACTTTCTATCATTACCCATTATCAGTCCAACTGGTTTAAAGGTTCTATATTACACAAAATTGATCCACGTGAGCTTTGAACCATGTTATAATGATGTTACCTCATTAAAAAAATACCCGGAAAGTTTTGTTTCATTCTCACATGTTTGAGAAACCCTTTATTCTTTAGTCTGTCTACATCTCCAAAGCTCAAAACACTCTGTTCCACCTTGTGATGTCAGGAATCAGTAGTTTTCAAGGTAACATCTACCTTTTACCTTTCAGTAGAGTTCAGTAGAGATTGGCAATTCCGGGGCTGAAATCATCCAAATGATTCTAGTGAAGGTGTATGGAGTTAAAAAACACAGAGGGGCACTTCCTGTATTACCACATGACATCCCAAGTGGAACATGACATCCCAAGGTGGAACAGAGTGTTTTCTGTTTGAGAGAAGAACTCAGCCTAAGTATGTGGGTTAAACATGTGCGAATGAAACAAAACAAAACTTTTTTTTGTTTTGATGAGGAAACAACATATAATATAGATGAGAAACTAGTGTAATATAGGCCCTTTAAGACTGTTGTGTGGGAAATTAAATTATGGGAGCCCACCATAGTAATTTATATTAATTACAACTTTATAGATGTGACAACAGTACACATCCCCAAATCTTAGGTTAATATTGAGCAACACTGTGGGAAACCAGTGTGCTTTTTGGCACTGTAACATACTGAAGGACCATGCTGGGACTTGCACATGTAAGAAACTCATGCAACGTTAGCACATACTTTTCTCTGGCCTCAGGGGTGTGGGGGAGACAAAAACACTGCAACTTTCTCTCAGAAATGAAATCAAACCCTCCACTACCCTAAAGGCTACAGTTTTGTTTTAAATGACCTAACAATAAGATAAGGAGTCTAAGGAAGCCAACCAACATCTATAAGGTTACAGTCAGAAAAACTGTATTGTTTATAAAGTTTATAACTGCACCTATTACCCATCTGCCTTAGAAAGCGAGTTCATTAACAGCATCAAAACATCTCTACCATATGGCCTGCATCTGTTGACCTGTAGGGCTGGAGAGCACCCAATTTCACAGTAAGTTACATGGTTAAATAAAGGGGTGTGTGTACTATGTAGGCCTACTAAAACTTCAAGGTATTTAACAGTACTAATAGTAAACAAACACATGTATAAAATTGGCCATAAATGAAGATTATAACTAGACACGCGCTTATTTGGAGTTATTAACAGAGTGAACTCGTGAAGTCGTTTCATTCACCTGAACCAATCGCCAAAACATTCAATCAATATAAAAACTTACTTCAGTATTTGTTACGTGGGATTAGTTTGGACTCCTTTGCGGTATCCGACTTTTTCATCTGACTTTGTGATGTCGCTTGCTTCCCGCTCGCCTTTGCTGCGCTCCTTCCTCGCTTTTGCTTGTGTGAGTTTTCTTTCGCGTTTTTTTTCCAAAGGGATGGGCTCGGACCGAGGAAGTGACGCGTAGTTATTGGGGAGAGATGTAGGATCAAAGTTGTTCTGGTATGTTCTCATTCTTTGCCTTTGAGAAGAACACTACATAGGCTACTTCATAGCTGGGGGGCATTTAATTTTTCCAAAAGTTAAAGCCAGTCACTTTGTATTCTAAAGGCCAGATAGCCTACCACAATTTAAAGCCACAGTATGTAACTTTTTAACAAAAAATATACAAAAATATAAGCACGTTGTTGTTTCAAATGTGTACTCTGAATAGGCTTGCATCTCCACAAACCTGACTCTTATTTGGCCTGGAGGTTGGTCTCCTCCTGTTTGTCTCCATGGAAATGTTTTTCCTTTGGCTATAATATTCCACAGTATGGCATAAAACGTATCTCTCCATGGAGAATTTTTTAACCATATGGTATGGTTTTAACTTTCTATTTCCATGGAATCATCATGCAAGTGATGTGCCACCTCCAGAAAGTTACATACTGTACCTTTAATTAGAAGTAGCCTTTTGAAATGTACACTCCACTTTTGGCATGATAAGCTCGTTGTTAAATTATTAGGCTTTGTAATTTTAGCTCAGGGCCTGACTGTATGCACAAATTTGTCAGGACACAAGATGAAGATGTCCTCATAGGCCTAACAATGATATAAAGGCCATATTATAGAGCTATTGAGTTTATATTTTGTCTATTTGAATCCAAACACATCTCTTTCTTTCTTTCTTTCTTATCTTTATACATAGAGGGTAACCCGGTGAGCGCACTTGGGCTCTGTTTTTCACGGGCACCCTGTTTAAAATGCAATACAAGCAGAAAAACAAACAAAACAAACAAGTATACAAGTCCATGTAAAACATTAAAAACAGGTGCAGGTGTGTGTATAAAAGTTTGTTATCATCTCTTGAGTTTATACTAAATTTCTCACCCTCCTATCCTATTTTCACCAAGATCTGCAAACAGTAAAACACATATTTACTTCACAACATGTAATTCCACTGCCCTCAGAACTGTAACACATCTAATTAGGGCGGTGAATGAATTACTGAGATTTTTGGAGTGCGTGCGCAAGCTATTTTAGCCACAACTGGTGCAAGAGTGTCTTCAGTGAGAGATAATCCACAATGTGTTATTTCCTCAGAGTGTTTATAGAGTCTGAATTTCACATTTGGCTGTGCATTCTGTTAAGATTATTTCAGCACATGTCTTCCTTTCTGTCATCAAAGACACAGTAACATTATACCTGAACCCCTGAAGGTATTTATGGCATGAGCCTAAGTCATACTTGGTGTGCACGTGTCACCGGATCTTGACATATTTGTCTGATGATGTAACCTGCTAGGAAACATTGTGAACATACTAAACATTCAGGCAGTTATGATTACTTCATCTGTTCATGTGATTAAAATACAAAACTGAAAATGCCAAAGGTCACCTCCAAAGCTTAAGCACTTTTTAATATCTGTTTCTGTTAAATTTGGTCTTTCCCTGAATTGTACATGTTCTGTTGTACTGACTCTGAATAACTGGTTTCTTATCTTTTGTTTTTTGTTTTTTGTTTTATTTTCCTGCTTATAGGTTAACTAAAAATAAATAGGAAGACCAAAATATTCTTAAAATAAATAGCTTAAATAGGACAGAGGCAACATAGTAGCTTTATTAAAAAAAGAAAGAAAGAAAAATCACACAGTTATAATGGCTTTTACTTTGGGGTCACATATTGGAAATGTAGATGTGTCCACATTATCAGCAAATTCTTCTTACATTTGAATCTTTTTTTTTCCTTAGTGTTACAAGCTTCTATGTTCTAAAAGACAAAGCCCATTTGATTTGTCCCTCAAAGACCTCATGTTCACCCATGAGTCACAGTGCATATCCTGGACCCCACAAGGACATCCTGCACAGCTGGACCTCCTTCCAAGGATGATGTAAGCTGATGTAGCCTACTTAAATGTTCCTCCAGAGTCTGGCCAAAATATTTTTGCACTTACACTGAACTTTTAGACCACGCTTCCTCTCCTCAAACACTTCCCACGACTACTCCAAGGAAACCTAATCCTACCATAATACATTCCCATATCTGTCTGACTCACAAATATTTGGCCATATCTCCTCCATGATTTGCCAGGCTAACATTTTTACTTTTAACTGCATGTATTTTATTAAAGAATGACCTGAATCATTACAATTTAACTGCATGTATTTCATTAAAGTATGACCTGAATCACTACACCTTACCTACTACTGAATTACCTGCACAGCACTTTTAATGATAAATATTTGCCAGTCCAGCCAATATATGTAAAATTATTCAATGAACAAAGGTTGAGTTATTACAAGTATCTTACAACATAGCCTACACTGATTAGGTTATAATATCATGCAGGGTTTCGTATATCAACTTTGTTTACTTCACTTTATATAACTTGGGGTAATTTACCCTTTTTTTTGTCTTTGGGGCTTATTGTTTTGAAAACTTTGTAAAAAAAAAAGTTTTCTTAAAAGTATACTAATTATTACGATAATATTAAACCTTAGTGTTTTATCTAATTAGATATTTTAATACATCAATTGAACCAGTGGGCACCTGTATGGGCGTAGAGAGTGCCTGTCAGACCATACTTAGGGCATAACAGAAGATTGCTGCGCTAGTTTCCTTATCTGCCATTTTGTATCATCACGGTCAGACGAAGCTGACGTTCAACCGAGAACAACCGAAAAGAACTCCGTTTAGAAATGTCTAACTTTTCGTGTATACCGTAAGAAATATCATTAGAAACGTAAATTAACCTATAAGCGTGTCGATTTGGGAGTATTAACGTGAACGCCCCGTTTTGTTGTTGAACTTTACTCGTTTACCGTCCGAGGTAGCTTCAGTAGAGCGCTGAAGCTAACATTGCTAACTAGCCCAAAATAGCTGTGGCTTTAGCTCGATGCTAACTTGTGTTGAAATGGCGGCCAACACGACACAAACAGCACCCTCAACAAACTGGTATGTTTGTTCCCTTGTAGAAAATTCAATATTAACCAGGACAAATGTGTATATTTAAACACATTTTGGGCTTTCGGTGATGAAAATGCTTTAAATGAACCTTGTTTCTGTTGGTTAGCCTTATAGGTCACTACCTGCAGAATCCCGTTCCTGTTATGTGCTAATTTGTTATTAAGACAACGGTTGTTGTTGTTGCGTATTTACTGTAATGTCAGCTGATTAAGCACGGGAACTTACCTGTTAGCTATAAGTTAAGATGTGATGTTTTAAAATGAGGAAGTCCGGTTTTAGTTGATGTTTATGTCCGTCACCAATTACATGAGTAATATTAATATTACGTATTGATTTGTTGTTACAAACAGACTTTGCGTTTTGTGTGTGCAGGCCCTACGGTGCTGCTACCGAAGGCCAGGTTCATGAGAATCCAGAATGGGAGAAAGCGAGACAAGCTTTAGCCTCCATTAACAAAAGTCAGAGTACGACCAAAACGACACAAGTTACTGCGACAACAGAGGTATGCGTTTAATCTGCAACTGTAAGGATAAAATGTACTAAAATGTTATTTAAAAATAGTATTTGTTTGGTAATATTTTTAATTCAGAGGACTTTCATGGAGTATAACATTAATTGATGGTTTGTTTGATCATTTCAGGCCAGTCAGTTTCAGCAAGGAGCAACAGACGCCCTTCAGCAGCAGCAGTACTATCAGTGGTACCAGCAAAATCAGCAGCAGTATCCTGGATATACATACCCTTATAATTACTACTACCCTATGGCACCAGTAGGTCACATTGCGATTATCTAATTGTCCATGCCATATATAAAATATTAATTTAACCAGATCATTTGGCCTTAAACAAACTGTAAATTATATGCAACTTTTATTTTTTTAGTATGGTGGAGCGTATCCTCCAAACCAATACAATGTACCCCAAGGGCATTTTCCAGGATCTCCAGCTACAAATGGACAGGTATTAATGGATGATGACTCCAGAACCAAAAAAAAAACCCTCTCTTAACTTAAA
>JACM01046104.1:0-25693 GCA_000787095.1 Periophthalmodon schlosseri | reverse complement strand
CACACATACAACCGACACACGTACAAAATGTCATACTGACCACAAAGACCAGCAGGCTCGAGCAGGTGTGGACAATCTCCTTAAACAGGGGAGGTGGCTGCAGGTGATTGGCCAGTCGGTAAAACAGTCGTCCAATCCACAGCGAGGGCTCACACAGCCAGGATTCAATAAGGAAAGGGGACAGGCTTCAACACAAAACACACAAAACACACAAAACACACACCAAACATAACAGACAGATACTACAAGGGAAAAGAGTTGAAGGTTTGGGGCCGTTACACATGTAGGAAGCATATTTAGTATTTTAATTGAACTGGTGTGTGCTATTGTGTTAGTTAGCTTAGCATATAGCATTGTGTAAAGATCCCTGCAAGTAAACCAACTGGATAAACCTAATAATACTAACCAGAACTGAACTTGGAGCCAAACTTTCTCAAAATTACGCCAAGCACCACACAGTTCGAGAAACAATGGACCAAAGCATAAAAGGGAAGGGGATAAAAGGGAACACATCTGAGAAAAATATATGGACCGCATTGTTTTTTTACGAGCGTATAACCAGAGAAAACAGCGAGACACCTCCGTCTGACTCTCCGCAGACGACATAAATCCACAGAGATCGTTTATTGAACAGAGCAAACCTCATTAGACTCGTCATTTCCTCTGTCATTCATTCGCCTTTGTGTTAGCTTATATTTACCTCCTCCCTGATCGTCGCGGCGATTAAATCAACCGCCGCTATTGAAATATTCATAAAACATAATCAGGATCATCATTGTAAAACGCTTTGACCTGGGATGGCCTCTATACAAAGCTATCATTTTAATATCGCGCGATTAAAAACACCCCGGCTTGTCATGCGTTTTTTTTTTTCATAGCGAGACTTTGAAAATAATAGTGTATATTTTCGAGATTTACGAGCGGCCTGATTAATGTAATGGAGAGCTGTAAAAGTTTCCATTTGATTTGTAGCCGTCGCGTCCAGGAAAAGTTTGCCGGAGTGAGGCCTCCTGTGTCCACTAAGGAGCTTTGATGAGATTATCAAGCACAAACTGATGGAGCTTTCAATCAGGAGTTTAATAGAAGGGCTGGAAGGAAGCCATCAAAACCCCTGCCAACTATGACCACACCACGGAAAGGCCGGGGAAACGGGTTACTTTTATTTAGCATTTAAATGTAAAAATGTTCAAATATATATTAAAACTGTGTAAATTTCTGTCTTAACAATGTATTAAAGGTCCTATATTACGCAAAATTGACTCTTGTGAGCTTTAAGCCATGTTATAATGTCGTTACCTCCTCAAAAACATACCTGGACCTCATTCACCCATGTGTAATCCTTTATTGTTAATCTGTCTACATCTCCAAATCTCAAAATCCCCTGTTCCACCTTGTTAATCTGTCTACATCTCCAAATCTCAAAATCCCCTGTTCCACCTTGTGATGTCACGAATCGGTAATTTTCAAGTTAACAGCTCCTTTTACCTTTAATGAAGACTGGCAATTCCAGGGCTGAAATGATCCAAATGATTCTAGCGAAGGTGTGTGGAGTTTAAAAACACAGTGGAGCACTTCCTGTATTAGTAAATGACATCACAAGGGGGAACAGAGCGTTTTCTGTTTGTGTGTTAAACGTGTGAACGAAACAAAACTCAACTCCAGGTCTGTTTTTAATGAGGAAACAACTTTAGAACATAGATCAGAAAAGAGCCATTTAAATGAAAAAAAAAGGATCATAGTCAACCAAACAAAAAATTACAAAACCAATAAAGCCTCATTGCGTAACATTTCAGACAGTAGACTAAAATAAAACAGTCTTGCTTATGCTTACAGTGTACATGCTCGCCTCTCCACAGACATCCTTGTCGTCATGGAAATATTATTGCTTTGTCTCCAATGTTACACAGTATAGCACAAAACAAGGTGAATGTTCCAAATTGCGGCTTTAAGTATCCGTCTACATGGTTTGCTGGCAGCGTGTCCACCACCAGAAATGTTACTTGGTGGGGCTTTAATTTCCATTTTGTATTTTCAAGTTCAACTGCTAAATCTACAGAGCTTTTTAGTGTAATGTCTTATTCATAAAAGTTCCACAATGCACTAGAAATGAAATGCAGAAAACACTCTGTTCCACCTTGTGATGTCATGTGGTGATACAGGAAGTGCTCCACTGTGTTTTTAAACTCCACACACCTTCGCTAGAATCATTTGGATCATTCAGCCCTTGTGTTTTTAAACTCCACACACCTTCGCTAGAATCATTTGGATCATTTCAGCCCTGGAATTGCCAGTCTTCATTAAAGGTAAAAGGAGCTGTTAACTTGAAAACTACCACTTCATGACACCACAAGGTGGAACAGAGCATCTTGAGCTTTGGAGATGTAGACAGACTAATAATAAAGAGTTACTCAAACATGTGTGAATGAAACAAAACGCAACTCTAGGTATGTTTTTGACGATTATAACATGACTTAACGCTCACAGGAGTCCATTTTGTGTCATATAGGACCTTTAAGAGAAATTGAGAGGCGCCATTTTGTTTTTGAGTGGGTCGTCAATACAAATATATGAACAATAAGTAATCAGGAAAATTTATTTTAGTCTGATATCACGTTTTATTTTTTAATTTATTTTTTCACTGAATTTTAAACAGGTTTTATGTCTCTTGATGAATTCCAACTTAAAAAAACATTTCAATTTGTAACCCAGACTTTTGCTGTTACCACTCTCCTTACAACCTGAGTGCTTATTTACTTCTTCCTTCCTTTTGAGCGTTCTCCAGACCCATCTTTCAAAATGGACGCCCCCTATCCATCTCAACAGCCCAGACACCAGCTAATGATTGCATTTAATTCCCTAAGGACCCACATAGACAGACTTCCATCTCCCCGTGCGCTTCCCCCTCCACACCCCCAAAGTGAAAAATCCCGTCCGCAAATGATTATGTTTACCCGGCAACAGATTAGCGCCTTCCACCAATCAATGCGGGCCTCTCCTGTCATCGTTAGGGTAGCGTGGTCCAATCACGGGACGGTCAATCACGTCTCCGGCCCTAATGACTTTGTATTGTCAAACGAAGATGTGAATAAATGGGTGGAAGTAGCGCAGAAGCGTCAGGGGTAAGAAGCAGTGGGATAATAAGAGCTAATGGAGCCATATATCAGGGAGTAATCAGGAGAAGTCACTGAAACGGTTAATAGAGCGCAGAAATCTGAATTAATGTTGTTTTAGACTGGGAAAGTTTGTCAAGTCCAAGATGAGAATTGGCCGCGATTTAAAGATTCACTGCGTAACTTCTCTGCTGGTCCAGCTAGGTACTCCTGATGAAACCTCTGGTAAACTAACCTTAAAGTGGAACTAAACAGTGGAAAACTGAGTATGTGCTGCCTCCAGTGGCACCTTGCGATTTCAAGTACTACGTAACATCGCGCAGGACTGTCCTGATTACAGCCAGGTGTTTGTGGCTGTAAGGGGCGGAGTTTGAAGTGTGGACTCCCGTTAGACCAATCACACTGTTCCTTTCACCTCCAGACCCCGCCCCTCCCTCACTCTTTTCTTTAGTCTTTCAGGTTCTGCCAGAGTTACCGGCTCGATTGTGGTATACGTGGTTGTGGGCGGAGTTTATATGTTTAAAGATGCGCGATGTAACTTTTGCATCAATTCAATTGCATGTGCTTATATTGTTAAAATACGCCTGTGTGCAGGGTCCCGTCTCCACAGATCTGACTCGTAATTTGGCTCGGTGGATTACTGTATTTTCCGGAGTATAAGTCGCACTGGAGTATAAGTCGCACCAGCCAAAAAATGCATAATAATGAAGAAAAAAACATATATTTCACATATAAACCGCATCTGAGTATAAGTCGCACCCCCGGCCAAACTATGGAAAAAAATGTGACTTATAGTCTGGAAAATATGGAATGTTAACTTTCTAGTAGATGCCCTTCCTTATACAGCTGTTTCTCAAAGTAGCTGAGGGCTGCTAATGTGCGTTCCGTGATTACTATGATTTGCTGTGCTTCGTATTTTCCTATTGGATTATCAGCATCGGTTGTCCCGCCTCCTGCCAATCAAACCAGATCATTTTTATAATAATCACAAACCAAATATCAGGAACACTGGCAATTTTAAATTACTGATACAGTACAATACCACAGCAGGTGCACTCATTTCATTTCTGCCGTAAACGTGCACTTATATCATAGTTATTCACAAATTAAGCTGTATGCAAGTGTGTTTCCATGACAACAGACCCATTTCAGCACATTAACAGCGGCTGTATTTTATCAGTCTGGCCTCAGCATGGTGTTGTCACTGCTAACCTTTACTTATTAAATATCCTAGCTTAAAATGGGCCGCTTAAAATGGGCCGCTTAAATCTCCTTTGTGGCTTAGGTGAAATAAATACACGGAATTACCGCAAATACCATTCAAATTTCATTCTGTTTAATTTGCCACACTTCAAGCTAATTCTTGTAAACTTTAATCTTTTTAAGACCTAATTCTTGTTTAAAAAATCTATTTAGAACCGTGGGATGCCGAGGAATGGATTGAAATGGAGCGCGTTGGTTAACGTGAGCAATTTGGTGACGCCGCGCTCTTTCGGGCTGTTAGCATAATGGCTGCTAGATGGCTAATTCTCATGCATGTAATCATAAAATAACATGATAGTGGCCGCCATTTTACTCAGCTAATTCAACAAATCCACTCGCGAGCAGACGTATTAGATGTGGAGTGTAATTATGTCAGGGCAGAGTGGAGGGAAATGGGACACTGTTGACACAATTGAGAAATGCGTTGTCGTAGCGAATAGTGAGTTGATAAAAATATATGTTTTATATTGTTTGTTTGGTAAATGGTCACGTTTTTATACAGCGCTTTTCCACTTTCAGGTCACTCAAAGCACTTTACATCAAAGAACCACTCACCCATTCACACACACATTCATACCCCAGTGTACGCAGAGGCTGAGCTGGGTTCAGTGTCTTGCCCAAGGACACAACGACAGCATATGTATAAAATCTGACCTGCCTATGTTGTAAAATGTTGAGTTATTAGCTGAATTGAAATTACGCCAAGGGACGACAGTAGCTCAGTTGGTAGAGTGTTTGTCCACTGATCTGAAGGTTGGTGGTTCGAATCCCGCTTTCAACATAAACATCATTGGTTGAGCTGTCAGATCCACTGACCCACAGGCTGGTGGTGCGATTCCATCTCCCACACAAATGCTGTTGTTGTGTCCTTGGGCAAGACACTTACTCGCCCCCAGTGTCTGCGTACACTGGTGTATGAGTGTGTGTGTGAATGGGTGAGTGGTTCCTTGATGTAAAACCCTTCGAGTGTCTTGAAGGTGGAAAAGAGCTATATAAAAATGTGACCATTTACCGTTATGAGTCAGGTCTGTGGAGAGGCGAGCCCGCACGCAGTAAGGACGCATGTTGATTAAGGTGTTTTGGAGAAATAAAAAACATCTAGAATTAATAAATCATTTTAATTTTGTCTGTAACACTTTATAATAACTACACGTTTAATATCCTTAATGAAGCATGATGAAAGAGTTGGTCTGTTGGCTGAAATGTTACGCAGTGAGGCTTTAGCATTGACAATACTTGAAGCTAAATAACTATATAAGGGAGAGTATTTCATTTACTATATGGGGCAGTTGGAACGGGGTGTATTTTCTAATAAGCTATGTGTTATCTCCATAACAACAAAGAAAGTCAAAGTGAAAGTGAAAAATTTGACCGGTAATTCACTTTGTTCTGGTTGGCTGTACTTAATTTAACCTGCTTACTGGGGGTAAGCAAAAATAACTTGAATGATATTGATGTTGGCTATCACTCTGCTTTGAATGTGAAGCTTTTTATAATGAATTCTAGTGGTAAATACTTCTGGGCATTGCTTCAAAAACAAAATGGTGTTTTTATGTAAAGATACGCCAGCCAGGTTTCTATTAAATATTTATGTTTGGGTATAAGCCTTGCATAATTCATAGATATATCCCCACAATCATTAAAACATGTTGCTTTTACTACAACAATGATATTTGACAGGAAATTGTAAACGCTAGTATCAGAGCTTAAGGCTAGTAATAGAATTTGAAAAAAAAGATGCTGATTTTTTTATACTTTGGGGATTGGAGAGCTGTTTACTAAATGAAGCCGGCTAAACTTTCAAACTCTTGCCTTGAGAACGTATCGATCCACTCGCTAACTTCCAAATCCCCATCTCTCAAAGGCAGCGCGTCCTAATTAGCGTTTGTTAGCTGTTAGCCGTTAGCTTAGCCCCGAGTCTGTGGGGTTGTGCATTCTGACATGTTGCCAGCGGTGCCTTTGTCTGACGGCCTTGTTGTAAGGGTCTCTGGCTGCAGACGGGATTGCGCTCTTGTTGCTAGCCTCGCCTCGTTGCACAGAGCTGAGGATTTGAAATGGAAATGAGTTTGGGGTTAAAAAGCAGAAATGGCTGACAATTTTTGGGCTTTCGAGACACTAGTTTGACTGCTGCTTGCACCGCCGGGACAAATGATAAATATTGACTTCTAAGAAAGAATAATAGCTGGGAATGGATTTTTTTTCACGTTTCACTCGAGTCATTTTAGTTTGACATATTGGTAGAGTTTGATGTTTTCTGGTTGGTCTGAAGAAGCGAGGTTATTAAAAGTAGTCATGGGCAATTCCAGTGATGTATTTTGTATTTTTATCCCAATCCGACACCAAGTAATTCAGTTGCAAGTATCGCATCATCAATCCAATACTGATACTAATAATCGTGTGTACAAATACATTGAAATTCCTACAAAATTGTATTATCCAGCTTGAAGTGATACTATTACTACTGTTTTTTGGTACCTCAGTCAGTTGGCTATATCTTGATAATTTGGTATTGATCCACCGTCACCGATTTAAAGTTGGCTATTTTAGGTTTAGTTTGTTTTCATACCTGACAGTTTGGACTATTCCCTAGCGCTCTTCCTCAGAGTGGTCACATGATGCGTGTCCGGTCAACATTATGGATTTCGATGGAGCAATCATCATTGGGATAGAGGTCAACAAACATTGTCGCTGGATTAAGTAGGCAATCGGAATACGGAAACACGCCCGCGGGACTGTAAACCGGGACGAGGGGGCCTTTTTATTGTCACACACTTGGGATACTGTCCTGAAGAAGTCGGACTGCAGATGGCGCTGTCGCCCTGCCTCCACAGGTAGGAAGACAGCGCCAAAACCTGTTTAAATCAGCTGACCGGACACGTCACAGCAACATCACGTGACCACTCTGAGGAAGAGCGCTAGTGAGCAGTCCAAACAGCAGTCGGGTATGAAAACTGACTCAACCTTGGTCTTAAAAAATAATCTATATAAATAAATTGTCAAACCAGATGAACCTCACTGGACTAAAGTAGGCTAATTTATTATAAGCCTAGTTTTTTCATTTTGGGACACTAAGAAGTGGTGCTAATGGTTGGGTATAGGCTACAGTAAAATATATGTTTAGAATGCACTTTTTGTTCACTCTCTTTTGTAGGCTATTTTTGTCTGGAGGAGGCACTAACCACTCTGCCATTATGTTTCATTATTACCGTACTGTATTGAACGAATCATTATCATAAGTCTTGATAAATAATACATTGTAAAAGGTAATATTCAGGAAGCATAACTATATTTTACCTTTGTTCAAGTCAGTGTAACTTGTCAAGTAGAGCGACGGGGGCTCAAACCAAAGACCAGAGACCAAAGACCAGGAACCTGAGACCAGAGACCAGACCAAAGACCAGGGACCAGAGAGATTCTAGACCAGAGACCAGAGTTCAAACTAAAGACCAGACCAGAGCCCAGGGACCAGAGTCTAGACCAGAGACCAGACCAAAGACCAGAAACCAGAGACCAGACCAAAGACACCAGAGACCTGAGACCAGAGAGAATCTAGACCAGAGACCAGACCAAAGACCAGGGACCAGAAACCAGAGACGAGACCAAAGACCAGGGATCAGAGACCACTTGTCCACCAACCACAAGGTTGAAGGATCTATTCCCACTCAGATCAAGTTCTGCTGGCATGTCCTTAGGCAAGACACTTCTCCTAAATTGCCTAGTATGAATGTGGCGTGTGCGCGAGTGATTGTTGGCGGTCGGAGGGGCCGATGGCGCAGACTGACAGCCTTGCTTCTGTCCTAGTCAGTCTGTCCCAGGGCAACTGTGGCTACAATAGTAGCTTACCACCGAGTGTGGAGTTAATGAATAATGCAATGTAAAGCGCTTTGGGTGTCTTGAAAGGCGCTATATAAATCCAGTGCCTTATTATTATCAAATAAAAAGAAATCTGGCATTGGAAGAAGTCTTTTTGCACCTCAGATAAATCACAGAATTATGTCTCTAAAAATAAGAAGTGACCTATTTTGTTCAGTGTTCTCAAGTTGTGGCCTTACACTAAAATTCTACAAGCTGGAGTTAGTATCGCTATAAAAAACTTGGATCTTTATCTTGACAACGAGCGATAAAGTGACTCGCCCTATTGTCCATCTGCTTATATCTTTATGTCTCACTATATTTGTCTAAGTGATTCTCTTTCCGAGGACGACTGCTCCACATAAGAGCGAGTCTAGACTGGCTGTAATTGGAAGTTCCATAAGACGCTGTTATGATTTTAGCCTCGTTATTGCAGCTTCTGATGGAGATGAGGAACTAAAGTAATCAGACTAGGCTTGTGCAGCTCTCCTCCGGGATTAGCATTTTTTGAACAGTCAGATCTGCGTGTTCAGATTGTGGTGTGCGGTCGATGTCACAACTTTGCTTTTCCAGACTAAATTGAATGTTAGTATCTGTTTTTTTAACTTCTAAAATGTAAAACAATTTTCTAAGTGCACGGAAATAGAGTGCCCACATTCCCAAGTACGTGATTGCAATTCTTTCTAATTTTGTCTTCAGTTGGAGCAAGAATTTGAAACATCTGAAAATTTATTTGAAATTTGGGCAGTGGCTAACAGTGGGCTAGCAATGATTTCTACTGACTATCAACATAAGTATTACACAACTAAGCTGCGGTGTTTTGTTTCAGCCATTCCTCTTTAAAGGTGTACTATGGAACTTTTCTGGTGGAGGGTTTGCCACCTGATTGCCCCCATGGAGATGTTACCTCTTTAGCTTATTTATATCTATGGAGACAAGTTACAGGTCACATCTGTGGAGAGGTGGCTCTACTCGCACTAAAAATGGGGAAAAAAAACAAAACACCTATAATTGAATAAATACAAGATGCAGTAGATACGTTTAATACCATACTGTGGAACATTTCAGGCAAAGTAATATCTCCAAGAAAAGTTACATAGTGCACATTTAATCCTACTTTAGAAACAAAACAAAACAAAAAATTAACTTGACCAAATAAGCTACAATTTATTTGTTTTTTCAATAGTAAGAGTTTCAACTTCCAACTACAAATATATGAAAATGTAATATTTTTTATATTAATACAATCACTTGGTGATATCTTCTGTATATATACTTATATATACTTATACTTATATACAATATACTTCTCTTGGTGCCAGATTTTGCATTGATGATATTAAGAAAAGATAAGATAAGAGCACCATTATTTGTCCCACAATGAGGAAATTCAAGTGTTGCAACACAAGGTTAAATAACAACTGGAGAATAAAAATATGCAACCAAAAATTGAGATAAATTCATTTTAAAAATAGACTTTAATCCAACCAATTTAACTAGAATATACAATTTTAAATAAAAAAAATAAATAAATAAAATAAGGCACAACAGTATTTTCTCACAATATTATTATTCAGTGTTGTATCTCGCGTTAGAACAGTTGCACTCGCTTCTTCCTCTGCCTACTTCCATCTTGTTATGACTGCCTGCAGGCCCTTCCCACTCGAGAGCATCCTTGAGTCCTGACCGCTCCGGAGCTCATTTCTCCAGGCAGGCCTTGACCTCCAGCTGCCATTGCCAATCCACATTTGTCCAGCCTACTCCACCGCACTACCACTACCTAACAGTGTGCCCACGGGAGGCTTACTTTACAATACCGAGCTCATTTTCTCATTATTCGGAGACCGCACTGCCTCTGCTAGTCTTTCGGACGCAAATGCTATACGCTAAGTGCTGCTAGCTGTGAAATAAGTGGCGTCCTGTGGTTAAAAAGAGCAGTAGTGGGTACAGTGGCAAACGCAAATTCAGAGCTCAGTCCAAGTTAATTAATATGAATATGGACAAAGAGAAGTGAATCATTTACGATACATGAATCTGCAGTAAATATAAAAAGAATTCATTAATATTATAGATAGAATAATGACCAATTAAAGCCCCCTGTGCCGGATTTTCCCATGTATTTGAGCAAAATGTGTCTTTCCCCAGTACAGATATGTTGTATCAGCAGCTCTTGAGGTCAAATGAAGTCAGTCTGCATCAAATTCTAAAGCATTTCATTGTCCGGTAATCAGGAGTGCGCGTTAGCATGCTAGTTGCTGTTAGCTTTACTCACTGCGGTGAATAATTAGGACGCTAGGAATGCATAAGGTGAAAGAAGAATAACTTTAGCTCACTGCAGACCGTTTAAAACGAACAAGCTCTGTTTTTCACGTTTTTAAGACAGTAAAAATCTGGTACAGCAAGTAAAATTACATAAATAAATAAATTGAAATAAAACATGTCCAGACCAAACATATTACGTTGCATTATTCATTCACTTCACATTTGGTGAGGCTAAGCTGTTTTGTAGCCACAGCTGTCCTGGGGTAGATTGGCAGAAGCGACGCTGCCAATCTGTGCCATCGACCCCTTCGGCCAATCACACCACCACACGCGGCATTCGTGAACAGGCAAGATGGTTGAAGCGCCTTGCCCAAGGAAACGACAACAGTATGCACTTCATCAGAGCTGGGATGGCGCCGCTGACCTCTGGGTTGGTGGGTGAACCATAGACTGTATAAAGAAGTGGACTAAGTGAGTGTGACGTCAGCCACAGCGTTCGGCTCCAGTCAAATGAAGCTCATCGAGGCCAGTTATAGGGGCCAATTTGGAGCAGAGTTCCATATTTGGAATTCCAACAGCGAGTATCATAGCAACCAAAGAGCCACTCCGGAGCAAGGCTGTTGAAGGTAACGCCACTTCCCGCTTAGTAACGCTGTCAGTCAAACCTGTTATTAATGATCATACATTGATTTACAGACACAATAGCGAAATAAAAACTCCAGGATCATGTAGAGCGGGTTAATACGAACATTTAAGACCAAAATGACGAGTCTGACAGTTGCATTTACAGAGAGAGGAGCGACAGTTTTTCAATAGAAAGTGAATTGGAGCCAGAGTCAATGGATCACGGTGGCTAGCAGGTTAGCTACGTCCATTTATATATACAGTCTATGGGGTGAACAGCAAGCTACTGCTGCTGCCCCACACTGACTAGCTAGTTTAGGCGTAAATGCTATGTCTACAAAACCTGTATTTTAATGTAAAAAAAAAAAAGTCCAAAGACAAATATTTAGTTGTCAAAGTGACCACCTTCACTTTCTGCCGCGTACAGAGATTGTAGGGCAGTGGGAATTGATTTGTTTTGGAGCACATTCTAATTGAGTTCTTCCACTGGGGAGAGAGAGGAGCCGAGGTGTTGGTGGATTAGGACTTATCTAAGTGTTGGACAGGGGCCAGACCATGCACTGCACAGACTTCACTGCCCTTCAGATACCTTCAATTGTGGTCATGGAAGTTTGGTGGGCTAAACAGGGCCAAAACTAAAGTAGCCGAGCAGTGAAAGTATTTGTAAATTACTTTAACAAATATATTACAGTTACAACGATCAGAAATCAAAATAACTGTGTAATAAATGTGTAAAACAAACATATATATGTGTATACAATAAAATACAGCAGCTTTTGAGGTCAAATTAAGCGCTGTCTGCATCACTTTATTGTCCAGTAATCAGGAGTGCGCGTTAGCATGCTAGTTGTTGTTAGCTTTACCCATCGTAGTAAATAATTAGGATGCCATTAATGCGGACCACTGCAAACTGTTTAAAATGAACGAGCTCTGTTTTTCGTACTTTTAAGACAGTAAAAATCTGGTACAGCGCCTTTAATGAGAAGTCATGGAAGTTTGGTGGGTTAAAACAGGCCAGAAAGTAGCAGAGCAATCAAAGTATTTGTAAATTACTTAAACAAATATATTACAATTACAGTTATCCAAAACTACTGTGTAATAAATGCGTTAAATAAATGTGTAAATGTATGTATAATAAAATATATAGCAAAAATAAATATCTGTGGGGTAACGTCAAACATATGAAAATGGCAGCTTTGACATGACATAAGGTTAACTATTAAATATGTGTGAGTTAAGTCTAGGGATGCACCGAATTTGCTGGATCAGATATCGGCTTCCAAATATCGGTTCAGTCGATATCATGGTTGGACATATAAACAGATATAAGAAGACTATTTACTGGTTGTTGACGGCCCAGAAAGTCTCAGTGTTTGAATTTTTATTTATACAAAGTTGTTCTCTGGTTAGTTGTGGGATAATTAACAGCTACAAACACATTTGGATCAGTTTTGTCTTATTTTATTTTAGTTTTAAGGAAATAAATGCTGTTTTCAGTCTCTGCTCTGGTATCGGTTGATACCGGGCATCGTCAGACCCTTAAAGTCATAGTATCAGGATTGGTATCGGACCTGAAAAAGCTGGATTGGTGCATCCCTAGTTAAATCTTGTTATTGTAAAGACTGTAAGATTAAATATTCAACATTTACACATCTTTTTTTATTATATTTTGAATTAACCAAACCGTCTGATTTGCCTATTTTCTCCATATTTCCGCTCGGTGTCCTCCAGATAAAGCTTATATAACACAATTTGATCTGTTCATGAAGCATGGATGGTGATGATTGTAATATTGTGAGATAGTGATAAACCTGCGGTGTGTTGCTCGGTCTGGACGGTCGACCACAGAGGAGTTTCCCGGGCTGAAAAAGACGGGGGTCATCGACGTGGACTCGGAAGCCCTGTCCCTGCGTAACCGTGAAGTCGATGCCCTGCTCTCCCGAGATGGAAGCGCTCGACATGAGAACAATCGATGGAATGTCTTTGTAACTTTGAAAGTCGGACCACCCCAGGACCGAATGACCGGCGCCAGTGTCAAATCAAACACGCAGAGGAATCACAAGGACTTTAGTTGTTGTTTGTTTGGTTTTCTTTCCTTTTATTTATTTAAAAATTGATTTCATGATAAAACAGTTGGTTAGGAGTTGAGAAAGGGTCAACAAAAATATAACACACAATTAAAAAATACTTTTGAATGTCACTAATGTAATAATAATTGGTGACATTTTATTCAGTCACATAAATGTTTTTTTTTTGGTAATATTTTTTTTAATATAAATTACTAGGCCTTTTTTTTTTTATCAGATTAAAAGTTAAGACATTACAAGACAAGACAACACTTAACTATATATTTTATTTATTTATTTATTTATTTATTTATTATTAGTCCATCCTATTCAAAACATGTATGTGTTGTATGTTCGTTTTCCAGGACTTTTCCAGGGCATTTATAGTTATGTAATCACAGCGTCTACAAACAGATTACCCCCTTTTTAATACAGTTTTTATAATGGTAAGGCAAGGCAAGTTTATTTGTATAGCACAGTTCGTACACAAATTCAAAGTGCTTTACAGAATAAGAAAGTCATAAAAAATCACAATACAAACAAAACAAAACATAAATAATTGTCAAAATGAACATTGGTGGATTTTAGAAGATGTAGTGTGAGCCTAAGTCTGTACCCAAACTCCACAATTATTACAAATGAATTATACACCAAGGCAAACACACTGTATTTAGTTATGCAGATGACCCAAAAATATTCTTGGGTGGAACTCAAATTAGATTAGAAGACGTGAACCCAGTCGCTTAAAATAAACCAAGTAAGTGTTGAAGACTCACTCAAACCTCTGTGACATCAAGGTCCCGCCAAGGACGTAAGGTGAAAAAGATGTGGGGGGGCTTGGTGGTCCTCTCCCAAGAAAATGTGAGCAAAATAGGTGTCATTTTCTGCATTTTGGTGGATTTTAGCGGAAGTTTTTAAAAACCCCAACTTCTCTAATACGTGGCATTAAAACTCTATTAACCTGATATCCAATAATACAGCAAAGCAAAGTGTGGAGAAATTTTCAAGGACAATTTATACATTTTCCAGGACATTTGGTCTTTTTTCCCCATTTGTTTTCCATCTTGTCCATATTCCAGTCTTGCTAACAATATTTTCTCTCTCCCTCCCTCTCTCTCGCCTCCTCTTCTCCCTCTCTTTCTCCCATCCTCCCGTTGCCCGCCTTAGCAGAATCCCTGTTCAGCGGCCTGGGTCTGGGGGCCGTGGTGGGGCTCGGGCTGGGCGCTCTGCTGCTCCTCTTGGTTCTGGTGGACGTCAGCTGCTTCTTCCTGAGACACTGCGGCCTGCTCATGTGCATCACGCGGACCCTCTGCGGCAAAAAGACCGCCACCGGGGGCAAGGGCAAGGAGCTGGAGGAGGGCAAGGCGGCATACCTGTGAGTGTCCACCAGGGGTCAGACCGGACTGTTGCTTTGTCGACTCACCGGGCCATTCATGCTTGCAGAGGGGACCATCTGCTGTGGGTGTATCGTGACCTGGGGGGCACTGCCAAAGACCAGGCAAATTGAGAGTTGAAGTTTGGATTGGCAACAGTAGATGGAATTTGAATATAGTTGATTTTCTGAAATTTGACACGCAAGAAGTGTATGTGTCATAAACAGTGAAAATAGTGGACCAAAATATCTTATGGTGGGGGTCCATCATCTGCTTGTTTCTAGAATGTTCCTCAGTATTTGGGAATATCTACCTTTCAATTATAGATGCTTTTATTGCTAAAAATGCATCCATTCTTACTGCGAACAGGCTTGCCTTTTTATAGATCTGACCTGTACATGACCTGCACTGCACTGTGGAATATTCCTGGTAAAGCATCTCCATGGTGACGAGCATGTGGTGGACCCTTTACCAGTGTTTTTGGTTAAGATCACAAATACCGCTGGTATTATTATTATTGGGCAACTGGAAAAGGTGGAAAAACAGGGGCATAGCAGTAATTAATATGTCGGAATTAGCATTAGCCACCGAACCCAAAAATTTCAATACTTACAATAGCATTTAGTATGTAGCATTAGCATTTAGCAGTTAACAAATGGTTGAACTTTACAACGCTAAAAGTAAATTGACATTATTTTTAACTTAACGCGGTTACTTCAGCTGCGGCAGCTAACCTCATCGACGAACGTCCAAACAGCCACACGTTTTACCTTTTGCTGGCTGTTTTTGTGTCCACTATTTTACCGTCTATGCTTATTCCGATTGAGTACCAAAAGCAGAATGAATCTCTCCAAGCACTGTAGCGCCCTCTATGTTCTACCAGTGAGAAAAGCAGCCTTCTTTCTACCATTTAGGTACACCTACAACAGCAGCCCAACCACCTTTTCAACCACAGTATGTCACCGATATTGTCTCTCTGTGGCTATCACTCTCTATGTGTACAGTAATCCCCCATTAGCGTGCACGGCGCTCCAGTGGACTCCTGCCATGCATGTGTACTGTTGATGTTCACCTTCATTTTGTATTCTGTCTATCTTGTGCTCTCTCTCATAAGAAATGCATGCCACCGACGCCAGTGATCCATCGATGAAACTGCATGTGCGTATACTTTTGTTTTCTTTACATCACATGACTAAATAAGCCCACTCTGCAGAAATGTTATATTGAAATGCAGTGGAGGAAGTACTGTACTTGAGTAGAATTTGTATGTATCCGTACATTTTACAGTGGATGCTTTTTACTTTTACTTCGCTACATTTGAGAGCGGTATCTGTACTTTCTACTCCACTACATTGTTGAACTGGACTGAAAAGTAAAAAGTACTTTTCATATGATTTGAGGGGTTATTTTTACCGTGTTCGTGGTAACGTCCTGACTAAAGTTTTCGAGTTCAAGCTTTGGCTTTGAGCAAACAAAAATAAATACACAAAATTCATAAGAAAAGTTTAGACATCAATTTGTGTTGCTACTGGTGACCAAAATATGTATATGTATAATTTTTTTAATCAGCATCACTACGTCACTAACACTTTAACAAAATACTTTTACTTTTTACTCTTAAAGTACATTTTCAAACAGGTACTTAAATACTTTTACTTAAGTTTTGTTTTTTTTGTTTTTTTTCATGTGACACTTTTACTTTCTGTATCCATTTTTACTTAGATAACAAAGTTGAGTACTTCATCCTCCGCTGTTGAAATAAGTTCATATTACTTGGATTCAGAAATTAATCTTGATTTTGAGAAATTTTTACTAGATTATTGTTGTTTTTATGTATAAAATGTAAAATTTCTGGTTTAATTAAAAAAAAAAAAAAACTAAAACATTTGATTTACAGTTTGTAGCACTTTTTATGGGCACTTAAAGATGCTTTACATTCCATTATTCATTCACTCCACACTCGGTGATGGTCAGATAGTTCTGTAGCCACAGCTGCCCTGGGGTAGACTGACAGAAGCGAGGCTGCCAATCTGCTCCATCAGCCCCTTCGACCACCACCACTCACGCACACACAAAATTCATACATAGGCAAGGTGGGTGAAGTGTCTTGCTTAAGAACACAATAGAAGTATATGTATTAAAACTATGTAGTCAAAACAACTTGGAAGTAAATACCAAAGTGTAGTGTCCCTTAAAGGTCTTATATTACACAAAATGTAAGTTTTAGCCATGTTATAATGTTGTTGCCTCCTCAAAAACAGACCTGGAGTTATGTTTTGGTTCATTCACACATGTTTGAGCAACCCTTTATGATTAATCGACGTCTCCAAAGCTCAAAATGCTCTGTTCCACCTTGTGATGTCATGAAGCGGTAGTTTTAGTCAACAGCTATCTTCTACCTTTTGTTCAGTAGAGATTGGTTATTCCGGCGCAGAAATAATCCAAATGATTCTAGCGAAGGTGCGTGGAGTTTAAAAACAAAGTGGCGCACGTCCTGTACTACCACATGACATCACGAGGTGGAACGGCGCGTTTTCTGTTTGAGAGGAGAGCTCAGCCTAAACATGCAGGGTTTGTGCGTTAAACACGTGCGAATGAAACAAAACACAACTCCAGGTCTGTTTGTGACGAGGAAACGGCGCTATAACGGATCAGAAAATAGCGTCATATGGGCCCTTTAAGTTCTAATTCATTTCCTGCAGTTACAGTCGACTTTATGTGAGGAGTTTAGCCGGTACTAGCCTCCTGCGCTCGTTGGTCTCAGTGGGGCAGTTTTGTGTTAGACTTGTCAGCGCGCCAGTCCCGTCTTTAGGGAACGGGAATCTAAAGTGGGTTTCGCTGAGTCATGATCTGCTGTCTACGTGCTCGATATTCTCGGGAACAACACGGCAGCTCAAAGTGGCATTTATGTTAGCGATATAGCTTTATTAGCCCAATGATTCAGCGCATTTAATCAAGCCGCGTTAATGCAAAGTAGCCTCACAAGAACCCATATAGAATGTACACACGGTTGTAAACTGCGTTAGCAACATGCACATTAACAGCTAGCTAACATGCCCAGCTATATAGCAACATCTATCGAATTAAAATTAGCTAAACACAATAGCACAACAGAATGATTTTGGTCAATTTGTCACTGCACACTTATTTTAAATGGCTGTGTTTTGTTGTAACTCGAAAATGATTATTATTTCAAGCTTTCAAGTAATTTTGTGTTTCGTATTCACACGGAAGCCGAATGTTTTTTAAGATATCTGAAAACCCGCCATCATTTTTGGTGTGATTCGGAGAGTAAAAAAAAAAGTCAAATCCTTTCGCGTAGTTGAGCTATTTGAGAATGTGTTTGAACATTTTTAGGACTAATTTGCAGTTGTGTTAGAGCAAGAATTTCAGTTATTTTTTACTTTGAGCGAGAATCAGAATTTGCAATGAGTCGTCCCAATCAGCAGCCGTGATGGTCACGGAGTAAAGCTACGAGATAACAGCTCCACATGACTTAGGGCCTTGAAATGTGTCAGTGGCAGTAAGAGCGTGTAAACGGATGGGTAGACGTGGGTTTAAATAGTCTTCAGGGTGTTTAGAAATTCAACTTAAAATGACTTAGGTGAACATTTTTAGTTGGCTTTAAAACACATACTTATTTGCTGCAATGCCTTTGAGTGACAGGTAGAATTAAAGGAAAAATACTTGCTTTACTCTAAACAAATCCATGTGTGTTAAATGCGTATTAGAAACTCTATTTTATTAAGGTTTTTAATTAATCTTGCGTCCATTACTGGACGCAACCATAGACTGTATAAAGTGGACTAAGTGAGTGTGACGTCGCCCGTAGCTTTCGGCTCCAGTTAAATGAAGCTCGTCGAGGCCGGAGCGGTTACAGGGGCCAATTCGTAACCAAGTTCCATATTTGGAATTGTGACCGCGAGTATCATAGCAACCAAAGAGCCAATCCAGAGCGAGGCTGTTGAAGGTAACGCCCCTTCCCGCTCACAGCAATGGTTTAGCAGGGAGTGGGTGCTTAGCAACGCTGTCAATCAAACCTGTTGCTAATGCTAATCGGAGCGACCTCAGGGAAAGAAGGCCCCTGATTTGTCTGTTGTTCATATCTTGATTTACAGACACAATAGCGAAATAAAAATACCAGGATCATGTAGAGCGGGTTAATACGAACATTTAAGACCAAAATGATGAGTGTGACAGCAGCTGTTACAGAGAGAGAGGCCACAGTTTTTCATTGTAAAGTGAATTGGAGTCGATGGAGCCGGAAGTGTGCACATTCTCACTTCATATTTGGAACGCAGTGGCTAGTGGGTTAGCTATGTCCATTTATATATGCAGTCTACGCACACAACATAAGCTTTCAACAAATCATAACTCAAGAGGTTCAAACAACAAAAAAACGCTTGTCACTGCTCTAGAAATCGGCTTATATCGGCTTAAAACATTAAGCTTCATGCTAAATATTTGTTTATAAATACATTTGGGCCCCTATTTGAGGCCCGTGGACCATATTTGGCCCCTGAACCATACTTTGGACTTCCCTTTTTCCACTTGCACGTATTGGTGAAACTGCTTTATTCTTGCACAGCCAGGTTGGACACGTAAGCTAGTCACGCGGCGCTACATTAGCTCTTTGTTTTGCCCTCCAGCCCCCACTGGAGGCGCTGTGGGCCGCGCTCCAGTCTCACCTCACTGAAGAACAAATTTGCCATTGCCGATGTGCTAGTTTGGCGCTAATGGTTGCCACTCCAAAGTTAATATTGCATAAAATGTAGCCTCCCTGTTTGCTTTGCCCGACCCGCTATTTTCCCAAAGATTTGCCTGAAATGGGAAAAAGCGACGCAGAGAGCAGCAGGAGACTGTCGGCTCCGCACTATAACTGTGCCTTAGTGTGTGCATCAACCAAATATAGAGCTATTGCTAAGCAAATGTCAGTCAGCTTGAACTATACAAACAGAAGAATAGAAAGTCGAAAGTAAAGGTGCGCTGTAACTTTTCTGGTAGGAGGTATGTCACCTGCTTGTCGCCATGGAGCTATTATTCCTTTGCCTGGAATGTTCCATACTATGCCATGGAACTAATCTAGCTTTCAGTTATTCAATGCTAGATGTTTATTGCTAAAGGAAATAACTTGGAAAAACATGCGTTCTTACTGTGAGTGGGCTTGCCTGTCCACAGATCTGACCTGGAACTTGGCCTGGTGGCATCACCCGCTAGTTTAATACTTTATTGTAGAACATTACAGGCAAATTTTCATGGAGACAAGCCGATAGTGTAGCCTCAACTAAAGAAGTCACATAGTGCGCCTTTAAAGAACTGAGCATGATAATGTCAGTTGGAAGCACACTTGCCTATTGAATGTCATTATCATACTTATAATTTTGTTCTTGCAGTACTTCAGTAATTCTTATGGTAAAACTATAGACTATATGTATATAAATGGACATAGCTAACCCGCTAGCCATCGCGTTCTAAATAGGAAGTGATCATGGGCGCACTTCCAGCTCCATCGGCGCCATTTCACTTTCTATTGGAAAACTGACGCCCCTCTTTCTGTAACTGCTGCTGCCAGACTCGTCATTTTGGTCTTAAATTTTCGTATTAACCCGCTCTCATTGATCGTGGTGTTTTTATTTCGCTATTGTGCCCGTAAATTAACATATGAACATTAATAACAGACAAATCAGGCGCCTCCTTTCCCAGAGGTCGCTCCCGCTAGCTTAACAACAGGTTTGATTGACAGCGTTGCTAAGTGCCGGCTCCCTGCTAAACCAGCGGTGCAGGACGAGGCGTTACCTTCAACAGCCTCCCTCTGGATTGGCTCTGTGGTTGCTATGATATTCACGGTCGGAATTCCAAATATGAAACTCAGCTCCACATTGGCCCCTAAAACTGCTCCGGCCTCGACGAGCTTCATTTGACCGAAGCCGAACGCTGTGGGTGACGTCACACTCACTTAGTCCACTTCTTTATACAGTCTGTGGTTAATATTACACATTGCGAAGTTGCTTTGAAACTAGTGAACACACAACAAAGTTTCTTCTTTTAAAACTTTCAAATTCACATGAAACCACACGTAATATCACAGCTTTTCCTTCCCAGCATGGAGAACATGGAGAACAGGCACACATCATAATTAGTGCATTTGTGCTTCCTGTGTGAACCAGCCCACCACTGATTACGCCGATTTCTTACTTTAACTTCGCACATACCCAGCACATTTATACAAGTGAAATCTTCAGGCTCCTAGCTGTGTGTTTGACATTTAATTAGAGGCAATTTCCATCTTTAGAAACATTATAGGACTCCTCTTATAAACACTTTGGGATGTTCGCTTCGCACCAGCCCGCAAAAAGTGAGATTACAGAGCACGGATTTGGATGTGTAAAGTAGGAAGCATCCATCTTGCAGCGACTTACCGCTAAGATAAATTATGCTAGGTACAGAAATCAGCTACAGAAATCAGCGCGCTATATGTTTCTATACATTATTAGCAATAGCACAGTCTTCTTCTCTGGTCTTAATTAGCAACATTGTGATACAGAACAAATAGCCCCTGCTGAGAAATGCTTCACATAGGCTCATAAGAATGTAAATATGACTTTATGCATAATAACACCGCACCCATGGATTTCAAAATTTAAAGGGCCCGTATTACGCTGTTTCTGATCTATGTTCTAATGTTGTTTCCTCGTCACAAACAGACCTGGAGTTGTGTTTTGTTTCATTCACACATGTTTAACACACAGACCCTGCACATTTAGGCTGAGTTCTTCTCTCAAACTGAAAACACTCTGTTCCACCTTGTGATGTCATGTGGTAATACAGGAAGTGCGTCACTGTTTTGAAATTCCATACATCGTCACTAGAATCATTTGGATAATTTCAGCCTTGGAATTGCCCATCTCTACTGAACTAAAGGTAAAAGCAGCTGTTATCTTGAAAACTATACCGCTTCATGACATCACAAGGTGGAACAGAGCATTTTCAGCTTTGGAGATGTAGACAGACTAATAATAAAGTGTTACTCAAACACGTGTGAATGAAACAAAACACAACTTTGGTTATGTTTTTGATGAGGTAACAGCTTTATAACATGGCTGAAATCTCACAAGAATCAGTTTTGTTTGATATATAGGACCTTAAATATTCTATCTTTTAAACGGTAAAAAGTTCAAAATAATCACGAAATTGGGAAAATTCAATTTTTTTCCCCAAAATTTTAAAGGGGCTTGATTTTTTTTCATGTATTAAAGTAAAATTTATCTTGCCCCAGTACAGATACATTGTTAAAGCAGCTCTTGATGTCAAAATAAGACTGTTATGTTCTGTCAGTGTCTAATTATAAAGCATTTTTATCACCTGCGACCGTGACGTAAAGCTGGCGCGCTGTTAGCAATAGCATGCTAGTTGTCGTTAGCAGCGGTGCAATGGCAAAACTCCTCTCCGGCTTCTGAAAGTTGAACAGCGCGCTTATAAACTCGTGGTGAATAATTAGGATGCTGGGAATGCGTTGGGGAAAGTGAGGAGTAACTTTGAGCCACTGTTTAAAATGAACTCGCTCTGTTTTTCATGTTATTGAGATGCAGGTACAGTGGCTTCATACAGTTGTGATGTCATTTGAAAACCCACAACTGCTAACATAGTGCTTTGGTAATGGAAACAAATACGGCTTTTTACTTCTTGCTCTTCCCAGCAGTAGTTTAGATCGCGCAGAGCAGAGCTTTCTCCCAATGTGCTGCTCTAGTTGTTTCCGCCGTAGCCCTCATTACTAGCTGCATTACTTCCTTGATTTTACAAAGCACACAGAGGCGGCCGCGGACCTCCCATATGGGTCCCACTCGTCGGCGTCTCCCTTTGCATGAGGTTAATGACACATGAAATTGGCTCCGGTTTGCAGGAAGTACGGCATCCACCAATCAACCAATGGGGAGTCGCCTCTGGCCAATCACATCACAGAGGCTTAATAGGGCCGGGATCGTGCGGAGCTGTTTGGCGTTCGTGGCGTGGGTCCACAGACTAGACTATGTGCTAGGACCAATAATTTAAGAAGTAGTAGTATCCAGTGTCAGCTTGTGTTACTTAAAATACTGTTACTTCAAAATAATATTACTCGTTTGCAAGGTAACAACAGCTGCTACTACTATCCAATGGAATGTAACGCAGTACAAGTAATAAAATGCTATGCTTAAGTACTAATTTTAAGTATCTGTACTTTACTTAAGTACGTTTTATGTGGATTTATGTGGATACTTTTTACTTTTACTTCACTACATTTGAGAGCAGGTATCTGTACTTTTGAACTGGACTGAAAAGTAAAAGTATTTTTATTATTGTTTGAGACCTGCTGAAAAGGCTGAGGGGTTTATTTTTAACATGCTCATAATTTGAGCAAAACAAAAATATACAAATAAAAACAGCGAGGAACAAACTATTAATTCTATTGTTTCAGTTGAACAAACTTCAGCACAAAATACATTTGAAGCCTTATTAGACCTCAAAATCTAGGCAAAATACTTTTACTTATTTTTTCATGTGATACTTTTACTTTTACGTGCGTATTTTTTTGCTCTGGTATTTGTACTTTTACTTAAGTAACAAAATTGAGTACTTCTTCTACCACTGCTACTATCCTGCTATTCACAATATTCATCCAAGTTCTACTACTAATACTAACATCACTATGCCATTGGCTACTACTACATCTACATCTGCTGCTTCAACAACTAATGCCGGTTGTACTTTCACTGCCGCTACTACTACTACTACTACTACTGCTTACAAACCAACTACGTGTACTACTACAACGCCCTAACTGCTACCTACCTGCTTCATACCTTTACTGTCCCCCTTGACACATGCCACTTTGTCTAGTAATCGGTTCTCGTCGAGTACGTGTATCTTAGCGCTACTATCTCCTACGAGCAGACATGGGTGAAGGAACACTCAAAGTTACAGTAAGACATTTGAGCAGAAGTCGTGGCGCTGATTTATAGTTCATTGTCTGGAGTCTATAGAACAGGTAACCTTAAGATGATTCATTGCAAGAAGCGCACTACCGACGACGACATCCGCAGATTTCAAATGCTCGGAGTAACCTTGAAGTGCAACAAAACCATTATCCGGTACTTCTCCGCCGCCATTAAACTACTCCATTTTGAGTTGTTTTTGTCAACAGCTCTGTGTTTCAGTTGTCTTCTTGGAAAAATACACGTTTGGCAAGGTTATGTTGTATATCGGTGAGGTGTAATGCGCAGAGCTGGGCCCAGGACGGCAGTATCGTCGTTCTGTTATTATACTGCAAATATTAATATTCATTTATGTTGAAGTTTTGTGGTCAAAAGGTCAAAGGTCACTGCCGGTTTAACTTGAGGACCAAATTCCTTCAAGGCATAGACGCACAAGGTCAACAAAATCAGCTTTTTTCCTATGTGGCTTTTACTATTTATAGCTAACGTGTTTTAAAAAGAAGAGGGAGTCGATTGAATGTATTATAATTCCTGTGTATATGCATATGTTATATTTAAAAGGAATACATTAGCATGATTTCAAATTACTATTAGCTGTTGCTTGCCTCCAGGAGATGTTATTGCTTGGACTGGAATGTTCCACAATGTGCGTTTATACGTCTTAATCTAAATTTAAATGTCCTATATTACGCTATTTTCTGATCTATGTTATAGTGTTGTTTCCTCGTCACAAACAGACCTGGAGTTGTATTTTGTTTCATTCACGCATGTTTAACACACAAACCTGCATATTTAGGCTGAGTTCTTCTCTCAAAATGCTCTGTTCCACCTTGTGATGTCATGGGGTAATACAGGAAGTGCTCCACTGTGTTTTTAACATCCATACACCTTCATTAGAATCATTTGGATGATTTCAGCCCTGGAATTGCCAATCTCTACTGAATTAGCTAGCTGTTAACTTGAAAACTACCGCTTCATGACATCACAAGGTGGAACAGAGCATTTTGAGCTTTGAAGATGTAGACAGACTAATAATAAAGCATTTCTCAAAGGTGTGAATGAAACAAAACGCAACTCCGGGTATATTTTTGATGAGGAAACAACATTCTAACACGGCTTAAAGCTCACAAGGGTCCATTTTGTGTCATGTAGGACCTTTAAACTAAACAATCTTGCATTTATTGAATAACAGGCCTCCACTCAGACATTTCTATTGATGTCCATGATACCTGAAGCTCTCCAATAATCCATAATATAAATAGTTATCCTTCTGAGCTATATTGCTAATAGAATCATATAGAAAAACCGCTAGCTAAAGCCGCCATTAGCTAAAGCAGGTAACATATTGAACGTGTCTGCGCACTCCACCCTGTACTTCCTTTATTTGCTCGTAACCTATTCCCTCGCTCCTCGCTTCTTTCAGTCTTCAAAACACTCCACATAACAATGACGACATGAGCGCTGTAACCATAGGCATCCTTATTGATCCATTTTATTAAATCCATTTCAATCGCAAAGACGCCCCGGAAAAAGAACAGTGTGCTAGCTTTGATGTGCAGAAAGATTTACAACTCAATATGTACTTTCATTTCTCCGTGTTTACTGAAGTGACTGCCAAGGCTGTTATTTGGGGATAAAACGTACTGCTTGGGCTATGACAAATTGCCCTGAGACGTCCCACTGTAGAGTTTAAGTAAAGAGCTTTATTTTTAAGACGAAACTACACAACACAGACAAACAGTTGTTCCCCCATAACTTTTGCATTATTTATGCAGCGGATAGGTCCCGGTTGGATTCTAAGCTACTTTTTGGTTTGAAAGTACTAAGTTGGTGCGCAAAATAAAATGCAGGCAGTTCATTACATGTGACTTAATAGGGCATGCGCTCCAAAAATGTCCGTCGCATATCTTTCGCGGAAAATGTAATGTGCCGCATGAGTCACTCTCTCAACTCGTTCAGAATGCAGTAGCCAGGCTTATCACCGGTTGTAATCGCCGACAACACATCACCCCTGTTTTAGCTTCCCTTCACTGGCTGCCTGTGCGTTTTAGAATTGATTTTAATATTTTACTGATAATTTTTAAAGCTTGTTTTGGTCTTGCACCAAGTTACAATTCAAAACTTTTAACCCTCGACAAGCCTCCCCTGCAGCCTTAGATCCTCAGGCATGTCCC
>KN484223.1:1320-20243 GCA_000787095.1 Periophthalmodon schlosseri | reverse complement strand
CGGAGTCTATCCGCGGCATCCCTCTGCTCCATCACTCTGTTGTCCTGTCTGCTCGACCGGGACCGGCTCCTCTCACTCCCTCACGCTCAGTTGCACTCCCTAAAATGTCACAGCAGCGTTTCTGCGCAACCACAACCACGGCGAAAGATGGGACTTGTTTTCGAGCTGTAGACGCATTAATTTTTTTCACTTGTTATCTTTTGAGAATTTAGATGTTCTACTTCCAATGTGTTCCAAGGCACGACACAACACGGCACGACACAACACAACATATTCACAACATATTAAAATACAATGATCTTATTTTGTTATTTTTCCGTAACTGTCCAGCATTGGCTAAGTGTGACTAATTCACCTATTAACTATAATTCAACTATTTTCAAATGACCTAAATTTCAGCACTTTCAATCCTGTTACTGATTTACAGACGGTGAAAGGGGCGATATCTCATCTCTTCTGGAATCATTAGTATGTACTGCTGTGTTTCAGATGACGTCACAACGTTCTAGGCCAATAATATTTAATACAGATGGGGGCAGCCAAAATTAATATTGTTAAAATGTTGATTTGTGTTGTAATACAGTGAATTCTTAGGTCTGATAGAAAAGATTAGGTTCAACATTTTTGACTTTAACTTTTGGATTGTGTAATTAACAGGGAAAACTGGCTCTTGTTCAGTGTTAAGAAGAAGAGACGGCTGTGTCTCAATGCTAACGCTAACGCTAATTTTGAGGCATAATAAATATTAAAACAACACCACAAACTGAAGTGTTCTACATTTAAAAACAAATCGGTAGTCTTTACTTGAATTAATTTGAATTTGAATATGTTGTTTATTTTATATTTTATGTTTTAAATAAAAGTTAGCATAAACTTTGAGACACAGAGCCCAGAGACAATTTTATATACGATAAAAATCATTCAAACTTGGTTAAAGGAGAGCATGGGTCATGTTAATACAGCGTCTTATGGGGGTTTTTATGTTACACTCTGAGATTTTGAAGTTTGCTAATTGGTTCAAAACCTGCAGCTCTTTTCCCTCGTCCCTCGTGTTTTCTGTCTATTGATGTTGGCAAAACTGATGTTCCCACTTTGGCTCCATGTCCTGCAGCCTGTGCCTGAAAGATGAGGATTCTGGTTACACACAGTGAGAGCGGAGGAGAAGAGTGAAGGAGGGACAGAGGACGAGAGGAGTGAAGGAGGGACTGACCAGAGGAGGAGAGAAGGAGTGACAGACCAGAAGAGAAGTGAAGAAATGACAGAGCGGAGGATAAGTGAAGAAGTGACAGAGGAGGAGAGGAGTGATGGAGGGACAGAGCAGAGGAGAAGTGAAGGAGGGACAGAGGAGGAGAGGAGTGAAGAAGGGACAGAGGAGGACAGGAGTGAAGGAGGGACTGACCAGAGGAGGAGAGAAGGAATGACAGATTAGAAGAGGAGTGAAGGAATGACAGAGCGGAGGATAAGTGAAGAAGTGACAGAGGAGGGGTGAAGGAGTGACGAGACAGAGGAGGAGAAAAGGAGGGACAGAGGAGGAGAGGAGTGAAGGAGGGACAAAGCGGAGGAGAAGTGAAGGAGTAACAGAGTGGAGGAGGAGAGAAGGAGTGACAGAGCGGAGGATAAGTGAAGAAGTGACAGAGGAGGAGTGAAGGAGTGACAGAGGAGGAGTGAAGGAGTGACAGAGCGGAGGAGAAGAGAAGGATAGACAGTGGAGAAGAGAAGAAGGGACAGAGGAGAAGAGGAGTGAAGGAAGAACAGAGAGGAGGAGGAGTGAAGGAGGGACAGAGTGAAGTAGGAGTGAAGGAGAGACTGACCAGAGGAGTGAAGGAGTGACAGACCAGAAGAGGAGTGAAGGAGTGATAGAGCAGAGGAGTGAAGGAGTGACAGAGGGGAAGAGGAGTGAAGGAGGGACAGAGCAGAGGATAAGTAAAGAAGTGACAGATAAGGAGTGACAGAGTGAAGGAGAAGAGGAGAGACCAAGCAGGATAGGAGTGAAGGAGTGACAGGGGAGGAGAGAATGAATGACAGAGCAGAGGAGTGAAGGAGGGACAGAGGAGAAGAGGAGTGAAGAAGAGACAGAGCAGAGGATAAGTGAAGAACTGACAGATGAGGAGTGAAGGAGTGACACAGGAGGAGTGAAGGAGTGACAGAGCAGAAGAAGAGTGAAGAAGGGACAGAGCAGAGAAGTAAAGAATGGCCAGAGCGGAGGATAAGTGAAGGAGTGACAGAGCGGAGGAGGAGAGAAGGAGAGACTGAGCAGAGGAGTGAAGGAGTGACAGAGGAGAAGAGGAATGAAGGAGAGACAGAGCAGAGGGGGAGTGAAGGAGGGACATAGCAGAGGAGGAGTGACGGAAGGACACAGCAGAGGAGGAGCGAAGGAGTGACAGAACAGAGGAGAAGAGAAGGCATGACAGACCGGAAGGGGAGTGAAGAAGGGATGGAGCAGAGGAGGAGTGAAGGAGTGACAGACCAGAAGAGGAGTGAAGATGGCACAGAGCGGAGGAGGAGTGCCTGAGTAACAGAGCGGAGGAGGAGAGAAGGGGTGACAGACGAGAAGAGAAGAGGCCACACGCTCTTTCATCTGAACCCAGCAGGAGGCCTCTGTCGGTCAGTCACAAGACGAGCAGCTGCAGCTACACAGCAGCCACCACCCGCTCCACACGACTGATGTAGCTTTTATTTATGTGAGTTTATAGAGGCTCTGAGGATCGTAACGTAACGAACTTTGGGGAAAATAATTTTGAATATAGCTGTGAATGGAGACGGCCAATTTCTCCAAAAGATTTATGTAAAGAACGTCAAAAACACAAAAATAGTAACTGGAAAAATATTTATTTCTTCATCGCACCCACCTAACTACACCGTGACCACAGAATCAGTCAGAAATTCATTATGAGTTTCTGAGAAGGGAGGAAGTAAAAAAAAAAAAAAAAAATCCCATTTAGTTTTTTTTTTCTCCTTTAAATCGCAGCACGTTGCGTCTTCGCGCTCTCACATGAGCCTTGGTTTGAGTCCACAGTAAACACTCAGACTGTACAAGATTTAAGACATGAACTCAGATGGGGAAACAGAGCCTCCCCGGAGATCCATTCCATTTTTCGCCCAATCATTTATTTAGACTTATCGTTCCATCTCAATTCCTTGGCATTTGTTCCGCAACGTTCAAGTCCAACTGTTTTTAGTTCACCTGCTCCGAAGACAAGACCGAGTCATTCTGTGGACTGGGAAAAAAGTCATCGTAAAACACAGACTTCAGCGTAAACGTGCTTTTGTCTTTAGTTTCAAGAAGGAGCAAAGAAAGGTTTAACTAACTGATAAAAAAATGGATCCCAAGTAACAGAGCAGAGGAGGAGTGAAGGAGGGATAGAGTGGAGGAGGAGTGAAGGAGGGATAGAGCAGAGGAGGAGTGAAGGACAGAGAGCGGAGGAGGAGGAGAGTGAAGGAGAGACAGAGCAGCGGAGGAGGAGGAGTGAAGGAGGGACAGAGCGGAGGAGGAGGAGTGAAGGAGGGATAGAGTGGAGGAGGAGTGAAGGAGGGATAGAGCAGAGGAGGAGTGAAGGACAGATAGAGCGGAGGAGGAGGAGTGAAGGAGGGACAGAGCGGAGGAGGAGGAGTCAAGGAGGGATAGAGAAGAGGAGGAGTGACGGAGGGATAGAGCAGAGGAGGAGGAGTGAAGGAGGGATAGAGCGGAGGAGGAGTGAAGGAGGGATACAGGAGGAGTGAAGGAGTAACAGAGCAGAGGAGGAGTGAAGGCGGGACAGAGAGGAGGAGGAGGAGTAGTGAAGGCCGGACAGAGCGGAGGAGGAGGAGTGAAGGGTGGATAGAAGAGGAATGAAGGAGGGGCAGGGCAGAGGAGTGAAGAACTGACAGAGGAAGAGTGAAGAAGTGAATGAGCGGATGAGGAGTGAAGGAGGGACAGAGTGGAGGAGGAGTGAAGGAGGGACAGAGCAGAGATGTGAAGGGGAGATAGAGGAGAGGAGGAGTGAAGGAGTGACAGAGCAGAAGAGGAATGAAAGACGGACAGAGCGGAGGAGGAGTGAAGGAGTGACAGAGCAGAGAAGGCGTGAAGGAGGGATAGAGCAGAGGAGGAGGAGTGAAGGAGGGATAGAGCGGAGGAGGAGTGAAGGAGGGATACAGGAGGAGTGAAGGAGTAACAGAGCAGAGGAGGAGTGAAGGCGGGACATCTGTAGTTACTTTAAATTATGAAGGCCGGACAGAGCGGAGGAGGAGGAGTGAAGGGTGGATAGAAGAGGAATGAAGGAGGGGCAGGGCAGAGGAGTGAAGAACTGACAGAGGAAGAGTGAAGAAGTGAATGAGCGGATGAGGAGTGAAGGAGGGACAGAGTGGAGGAGGAGTGAAGGAGGGACAGAGCAGAGATGTGAAGGGGAGATAGAGGAGAGGAGGAGTGAAGGAGTGACAGAGCAGAAGAGGAATGAAAGACGGACAGAGCGGAGGAGGAGTGAAGGAGTGACAGAGCAGAAGAGGAATGAAAGACGGACAGAGCGGAGGAGGAGTGAAGGAGTGACAGAGCAGAAGAGGAATGAAAGACGGACAGAGCGGAGGAGGAGTGAAGGAGTGACAGAGCAGAGAAGGCGTGAAGGAGGGATAGAGCAGAGGAGGATCGAAGGGATAGAGGAGGAGTGAAGGAGGGACAGAGCGGCAATATTAAACATTTTGGTGGATCGAATATCGGTTCCAAGATATCGGTTCAATCGATATCCCATTTTGGGCTATAGATTGGTGTGATGAGACGATTTTACTGGACAATGTTGGTCCAAAATGACTCATAATATTAAACCTGTTTTTTTCAAAGCTGTTCTGTAGTTTCTTTAAATTATAAATAACAGTTACAAAACACATTTAGATCATTTTACTTTATGCTGTTTGTGTTTAAATGAAATATGGGGGGGATGTTTTCAGTCTCTGCACTAGTATCGGTTGATATCGGCAGATACTTAAAGCAAAAGTATCGACATTGGTAAAAAGCTGGATAATAATGACATTTTAAAACAAAAAAATAATCGTTTCTTCTTTCATCTCAGCACGTGGGCTTATACCAGTAGATCCAGATCATTCTAAAACAATTAAGGAAAGCACCAATTTTGCCCTCTTTTATGATTTTTTTTTTAATACTCGTTTCAGTTTTGATTAGTGTGTATCATTTTTAAACAGCCCTGTACACACAAAATGAACCGACTGATGCAGCAGATCAGCTTCACCTCCGCGTGTCCTGTAAACGTCTCTGATGTTAGTGGTATTGTATATAACATGTTTACAGAAGCTCGGGAGAGGTTCAGGGTTTTTATTGCTCTGTGCCACTGGAGGAAAACCCGGGTTTATAGAGCTGCTGTCGGGGTCAAGGGTCAAATTTCTCCTGTAATTAACACCCTTTAACAAATGTGCATGGAGGCGTTCTCTCCAGCTGCTGGCGCTCGCTCGTCCTACTTGTGTGGCACGCCGCTCAAACTGAAGCAGCGCCTTTAAAGTGCATACGACAGGGTTTCGGCGTTTTGGATGGATTACTTGGTCTGTTGGAAAAGTATCTGTGGTAAATATTTATCAAAGTTTTAATCACTCAAGAGGCAGTTTGAAGTTTTTAAGTTAAGAAAAGGCCAAAAATACAGGAAGCAGTGAGTTAAAAAATGCAATACCTCTAAGTCTACTGTTATCAAGAACAAACAGAGGCAGTTACACCAAAGGAACATGCATTTCACTGCTAACCTTCATATAACAAGTCACTGTGTTTTCATTTATTTTGATGTTTCTAATCATAACTATAGAGGTTATGCAGATGACATCATAACCTTTGGAAGTGTATTAGTGAGTGGCAACATTACATGAATCTCAAAGGTGAGTAATGACATTTTCTTCTGTAAAAGCTCAAAACACATCCAAATGTGAAAGAGCAGCTACAGTCTGATAGTTAGGCCTGTCAGGATAATTACTTTTTAAGCTGAAACAATATTTTTTGGGGGTCAGTATTTATCGTGTGTACAATTTTTTTTGCATTTGGGGGATATTTGGGGATTTTTTTTCTGCTCTGCATTAAGATTTGAGCTGTAGAGGGATGAATAAGTAACTTCTGTGACGCATTATAGATACAAACTAATACTAAAGTATAGGATGCCTCCTGGAGCCTCCCTGGTTAGGTGTTCAGGGCATGTCCCACCGGGAGGAGGCCCCGGGGAAGACCCAGGACACGCTGGAGGGACTATGTCTCTCGGCTGGCCTGGGAATGTCTTGGGGTCCCACCTGAAGAGCTGGAGGAAGTGTCTGGGGTGAGGGAAGTCTGGGAGTCTCTGCTTAGACTGCTGCCCCCGTGACCCAGCCCCGGATAAGTGGGAGAAAATGGATGGATGCACTAATACTAAAGTGTTATTCTGGTATTTTGTCTATTGCATCTCATGGTTTTTAACAATATTGAACATTTAGAATTGTTTTTTTTTGGGTGGGGGACATCAATTAGTTTCAAAATTATTGTTTATTTTTTATTCAGCAAAACATAATTCTTCTAAATGTGTTACCGTGACAGGGCTACTGATAGTAAGTATAAAGTCTGCTAAATATTTAGTTTGTATATGGCATCTAAAACAAGAAAATGAAGTCAACAGTCGTATAAAACCACTAAACAGGGACACAGCAGGCTACGCTAACACAACCATCACTGACACAGACTTTGGATCAGACACCGTTGAACTGGACTGTTTTCTCCTTAAATAACATGTTTCTGAGTCTGTGTGTTGAGGAAATAATTATTGTGGGGTGAAAATAACAGCTCCATGGGCAAAAATGAAATGATAAAAAGCAAAGAAACACATGTTGTCTGTTGTTGTTCTGCACATAGTTCTGCCTCAGTGTCACTCAGTCGGAATGTTGAGGAGCATTTCTGAATAAAATGATGTCACTGCAGAACCTCTACTGGGGTTTTCAGATTTTAGACTGTGATGATGTCAAGAACCAGTTTTTTCTATTAATTACATTGTACTTTGCCATGAAATATCCAAAAGGTAAATGCACAAATGTTGAAGCTGATCATTTCTATCAGTGCCTAGACCCAAGAACTCGCTATATTACGGCAAAAATTTGATTAATTTTAACTATATTAATTTTAGCTGCCCCCATCTGTATTAAATATTACTGGCCTATAGAATGTTGTGATGTCATCTGAAACCCACCAAATGAGCAATTTAGACATTATGGTTGCTAGGTAACAGTTATAGAATTACCTCGATATGTGCTGTATGTCACATGTGCTGCCCGGGTCAACCAAGAAGTAAACGTCACAAAAAAAATCTTAAATATCGTTATGTTGTCTGTGTTTTAGTGAAATGAGCAGTTTAACCTGTCAAGGCTTCAATCTCTGCTTCCAAGAGCTTGTTTTGCGATTCAAGTGTCCTCGCCTTAAAAATGCAAATTATGTTTTCAAATTCAGTGTTAAAATTTCAGTCTTTTGTTAGGCTTTGTGTCTTATCGATGCTCTTGCCTTTTCATGGAAACAGCCAGACGCTCACTCAGGGCCACCATCTCTTTCCTCTCACTGGTTCTGGTTTGCATGAAAGTTTCTTACCTGCAGCAGCATCCAAGTCTAGTTTGGGGCCAAAACATGTAGGATCTGGCAGGGTTGTGTAGCCATTTTGGAACATAAAACATACTTGATTCTTTTATGAAGTTGTTTAAGATGAATATTGCGATTTAAAATGTGCAAATTATAACATAATGATCCACGGGTGTTGTAGATTATAATTATAGAGTATACACAAGCACAACCACAACTTGACCTTAGAAGTAAAAAAGAACTCTCTCAACATCTTATTATTACGTTGGTTTCTACAAATGTATATTCAAAATCAAGTTTAAAGAACACATATGATACCACAGTAATTGAAAAACGCACGAGAATATAATTTTAAACACCAAAACTAAAAATTGTTTCTCCAACTTTGTCTTATTTGTCCATTTTTGTCAGTACTGATGTTCAGGACTAATCCAAGTGAACAAAACTTTTATTACACACGTACACACACACACACACACACACACACACACACACTTGGTGATGGTAAGCTGCTATTAAATCTGCCACGGGGCTGATTTATTAAGAAGTGGTTGTCAATCTGAACCAACAGCCTCACTGCATTCTTGTGGCTTTAATTCTTTGGCAAAATTAGTTTCCAGGTTTGCGCTGCTATCAATGAAAAAAACGCAAAAATTAAGATGTTTTTCATATGCATTTTAAAATCCAAATGATCTAGACTTGACTGAGCTCCCATGAAATCAGCACACATACACATCCCAAGACAATTACGCCACTTTTGGGTGTGTTGTAGCAGCAGGGGTCAGGGCTGGGGGAGCTGGAGTCGCAGGCAGTGATGAAACCTAATGCTTGGCCTATTAGCTCCAATTTTAGCTCTTTACTACCCCAGCTGTGGATATTAAAACCTCACGGAGCGGTGTGAGGTATTTATCAGCTCCCCGTAAAGACACACTCACAATGGACAAAGTGTGGGTGTCATCTGTGACGCTTCAAGTTCAACCGAGGGGGGAAGCGGCAAGAAGACAGCGCCCTCTAGGACTCACAGGGAGAATTTCAGAGGGACAAGGTCTGCAAATTATCTCCGAGTTAGAAGAGTTACAGTCACATTGGTTGCGCTGAGTTACAATGTGTTTGGTGGTGTCCCAATCAAATAAAAGTATAAATAACACATAAATAAATACATTTGCCAAGAGAAAGACGTTGATTTAAGTAGTAGTTAAACTCAAATCATTCATACTCAGAATACAATGAAACAAAGTCAAAAGTAAAGTCAAAAGAGTAGATAGAAGTTGCCAGATACAAAATTTAAAACTCAGAATTTGAATTTGTGGTGAACTGAAAAATAATGAATAATAATGATAAGTAATCCAGGTTCTGATATGAAACTGGAGATTTATGCAAAAAAAGAGCGTTCCAAAAATTCCATGTGGAAATGGTCAAAAACATGTGCACAAATCGTAAACAATTTGGAAGGTTTCAGCATTTCAGAAAATAATCCATTTGTTTAAATATACTCTTGATGGTATATTTACAGTGTCTTTAGCAACTACATATGAATATTTTTTGGAATTCCTCGTAAATAAATATATAAAAAATATTACGCCTAGACTGTCTCAACCCATCCCTTATTATATCATTAGGTCACAATTACTTAGCCCAAATCCATTGAGCCAAATTTTAAAAAAAGACTTTCTCGTAAACTTACAAACTGACAACCGTGAACAGATCTGCCATAAACAACCACAAACATCTGACTTTACATTGGCGCTGTTTTGGACCAGCGTTAGTTCAGAAAGTTCAAGTGCTTACGTCAAACCCGTAGCCTACTGTACCCTGTTCCCGCTCCTGCCCCGGCTGTCACCTTCTGGGCCAAAAGCTTGTGATAAATGGCCCCCAACTCTCATCCATCATCTTTGATTGGCCCTGATCTGCGCTGTGATTGGCTAATTAGCCTCATCTGTAACCATTATTGCACCGAGAGCCAGCTGCAAGTAAAAAAAAAGTGAATAAGAAAAATAAAGAGGTGAAAAATGACACCGCCGAGCTGTCCTGTCACCTTTAGGCCTCTACACAATGCCAGGAATTAGACCGTTAACACCAGAAGAGCAACCACACACTCTGCACCTGAAGAGGGTAAAATACTTCTACCATGACACGAATCTCAAAGGTAATTATATTATAAAAATAAATATCGGAGCGAGACAAGAGGAGTCGGGGTTGTGTGCGTCGGTAGGTCAAATCACATTTCATCTGGCAACGGTTTCCACGCTGTTCTGTGCTGTCTGCAGACGCTAAGCGCTTGCTACACGTCAGGGGGAAAATATATGGTAACTGGGTGGTAACGTCTCACCAAAAAAGGAGCGGGCGAGCGAGGAGTCGGTCTGCTGCAGCACAGGCCTGGTGGTGACGAGGCTTTTCAGCAGAACAAAATAGCAAAAGGTTAAGCGGTGGGAGGGGCCCGATATGAGGCGGACAAAGACTGGGAGAAAGAGAAAAGGAAAGAATATAAAGCCACCAGGTTGAAGTTTGCTACTGCATCTCAGCCAAGATTTCACTGCACAGGAAATAGGCGCTGCAGTCAGATGGGAGGAGGAAAATGGAGGGGTGTGAGGGCCAGGGAAGGGGTGGTACGGCGCAGTACAGGATACGCAGGTCCCAAAGGATGAGGCATGCAGCTAAAAACAAAAATCAAACATGACAATATGCAAATGCAATATTTAGGGAACTACATTGTATGCAGGGGAAAAAAGGGAATTCATGGGTTTTAACTTTTGTGTTATATGCAACATTTTTACATTCAAAAGATATCATATTTTGTTTTAAATTGTTAATCACTATGGGAACACTCCTAATTTTCATAATTCTGAAACCAAAACTGACATCATCAGTTTGACAATATTGGCTTTGTGCGTAACAGCGCAGGCAGCCTCACTGTTAGCTTCCTACCTCCTGTCTAATTTTATCTCTATGAGGTTTTTGCAGAGTCACACTAAAATGAATAAATATTTAAAGATCAGGCAGTGGACAGGGACACTACACAAATAAAATGAATGCTTCACCGGAGGACACTTCTGTGCTTAGATGCTAACGCTAATGCAAATTTTGAGGCATAATAAATATTAAAACACCACCATAAACTGAAGTATTCTACACATAACAATAATTGTGTAGTCTTTATTTTAATTAATTTGTATTTTAATAATAGGTTGTTTATTTATTTATTTTTTTAAATTTGAATAAAAGTGACTGTTAGCTTTGAGACATAGTGAGCTTGCTAGCGTGTTGCTGAGTCTATAGCACTGACTTCGCTACCTCTCTTGACCTGTTGCCTAGGTCATCACACATATTTCTGCTCTATAGTTGCTGTTCATAATCAAGTAAAAGTATCAAATTGAAATAGTTTAGCCAAGTTTGAGAAAAGAATGGTTTGGTTTGGAGCAGTTTGGACTTAAAGATAGACAAAGATAATTAACATAGACATAACCAGATGACAGCTCCGACATAACATTTTTACACTGTCACAACATCAACTGCGAGCACAAAAATGCAGTTCTATTTGATTTAAAACATTATTATTACATGTATTAAATATCATTTTGAATCAATTAAACGTAAATACGATTACACAAAATCACCACCCGATTTCATGCTAACAGTCAGATCCAACTTTCTCTTGGTTGTATAATAATGAACATCTCCATTGAGAGCTATGCAGCCGCGGGTCTGTCTGCTGCCTGGGACAGACACCCGATACCTGGCTAAGACGCTGCCCAGCCAGCCGCATGCCTTCAGACAGCATTATAGCAGACACACAGCACACCCCTCCTGCCACCCACAATCCATCCACAACCAATTACAAGCAATTTCCCTGTCCGTGCTTCCCTGGGTGGGGTAGAGAGGCAGAGGGAGGAAAAGCAGTTGTCAGACTCAAGCAGACACACATGGTTCTGTTTACAGATTAGAAATTGTTTGGTGTCCCCATAGTTACGCAGTGCTGATGCTGCCTGAATCAATAATACCAGAAGAATACAGACACAGAGATGAGGAGTGGGATGGTTGGGGTAATTGCGTTAGATGGTCAGAAGGGGGAGTGGAATTTGAGCAGAGATTTGATTTATGAATGATGCACAGTGCCCACAAATACGCGTCTGTTTGCCTGTTTCCTCCATCTACCCCCCTCGTCTCTCCGCCCCAGCCCCCCCCTTCCCCGGTCCACCTCAGCACCTCAGCTTCTGTTTGACTTCCTGAAACCTGCTTTTCCGAAACTGGAGCCACTCGGTGAGGAGGTGCCCGATGCACCAGAACAGGAACGCCGGCCCATTCCCACAGGAAGCCTGGACCGTCTCAACTCATAAGACCCCAGACAGGACTGGACCCACACACTCACAAATACTCACAAATGCAGCTACAAGTATGTGGGGCAAACTATAGACTGACTGCAAAATATTTAACTGTTTAAGGCAAATCAAAACATTATTACCAATCAAATACTGAACTATTTGTATTTTTAAATGGTCTTATCCCTCTATATGGAAATTTGACTAGGAGTGGGCGACATGGACAAAAATAAAACTTGATATTTTTGGGGAGTATCTCAATAATACTCAGACGATAAGGTCCTATATTACGCAAAATTGACTCTTGTGAGTTTTAAACCATGTTATAATGCTGTTTCCTCGTCAAAAACATACCTGGAGTTGTGTTTTATTTCATTCACACATGTTTGAGTAACCCTTTGTTACTAGTCTGTCTATATCTCCAAAGCTCAAAATGCTCTGTTGCACCTTGAGATGTCATAAAGCGGTAGTTTTCAAGAACGCCTCTTATATCTCCAAAGCTCAAAATGCTCTGTTGCACCTTGAGATGTCATAAAGCGGTAGTTTTCAAGAACAGCTCCTTTTACCTTTAGTTCAGTAGAGATCAGAAATTCCAGGACTGAAATTATTCAAATGATTCTAGTGAAGGTGTGTAGAGTTTAAAAACACAGTGGAGCACTTCCTGTGTTACCACATGACATCACAAGGTGGAACAGAGTGTTTTCTGAACTAAATATGCAGGATTTGTGTGTTAAACATGTGTGAATGAAACAAAACACAAGTTCAAGTATGTTTTTTATGAGGAAACAACATTATAATATAGATAATAAAATGGCGTAATATGGGCCCTTTAAGTATCTTTAAGTAAAAATGCAGAAATATCACTTCACACTATATCTGGAAGTTTTCCATTTTCATTTTCGTAACTCGTTAGGCAGAATTCACTTAATATTAAAATGTAGTATATCTTCCAAACAACATCCACCTGGGGATATTTTTGCCAACCCCTACTTTCAACTCAACCTTCAAGAAGTGGCACTGGGGCAACCCGTGGCACTGGGGCAACCCCTTAGACAGGATCTTGGTGGCCTCTTCTGTTTTTTAATGATGCGGAAAAACATAGGACATTGAAAACCCTCTCAGACACTAGGAGAACATGCAAACTGCTTGTGAAACGCACGCTTCTTTTGTTTATTTTTATTTCTACAGGGAGACCCAATGAGAGGACTTAGACTGTCTTTTTTATGGGTGCCCTGTTCAAAATACAATACAAACAAAAAACAAACAAAACCAATAAGTATATAAGTCCATATACACTTGGTCTGAATAGCAAACCTGGGGCCTTATTAAAAAGAGACCTAAAACAATTCAAATCTTAGATGTTTAGTGATTGAAGCTTTTACAAAACACAAATTTCAAAGCACATGACAGCCACCACCCAATCTAACCCAGTGACCCCATCTTTGTCTCTGAAGTTCAACCGAGCTTCCCCGCGGTAACCTCTTCACCTCGACTCAAAGCGAACGCTCACCAACGCAGCCACCATGGACTCCTAACAACAACACATTACCCGGCGAGGGGGATGCTGTAGGACATGGCAACCCACCGAGCCTTTCATCCTCACAGCCACACACATGTTCCAACCTTAACCTATTGCACACTTTGACGCGTTTGGCTGGAATGTGCTCTTCATAGGGAACACACACACACAGTCATGAGAGCATAAACTTCTTCTTTGAACGCCATAACCCCACTGCTTTGTTTCATCTCCCCTCTCTTCTCTCTCTGCTGGCTGCTGGCACCACAACTCCAACACAAACACTGTATTTCTGTCATCGTCTTCGGGACTTGCCGTTCCCTTAATATCTCTTTCTTTCTTGGGATTGGCGGGGAGGGGCGGCGCAGGGGGACTGGAGCGATTTGGGACATGGGTGAGTTGTGGGAAACCAAAGTGTAGACTGTAGCTTCACAGCGTGCAGTCCTACCCTCGCTCCCTTTTCTCTATCTCTGTTTCTTTTCTGGCACACAATCATAGACCTCATGGCGTTTGCATATTACGGCCTTGGATGATCTGGGAAAACACGCGCCGCTGATGCTATGCGGACGTATGAACTTTTGTTTAACTCTTCAGTTGGGATGTCACGATTTCAAATTTTTTAGTTGTTATTATTATGAGAAGAAACATCACGATTGTACAGTTCTTCATAATCATTGAAAGTATGACCAAACAACAGCGAAGTCTTTCATTCATTCCACTCCAAACAACTAGCATGCTAACATGTGCCTGGATAAAAGCACATTAAAATTAGATGCATGCACATAGATGTTTGAAATTGACCCAAAGAGCTGCTTTTAAATTTTATCTGTACTGGAGCATACCATTTTTTCTCACCGACATGAAAAAAACAGCTTCTTTTAACTGACTTAAACAGCTGGATTAAAAGCACATTATTAGATTAGTGTAGATTGAATTGGAATGACTTATTTTCACAGCTAACACACTCAAAATTCTTATTATTTTTGAGTTCTTGTGATAATATTGTAACCAGAATATTCACAACTATCGATTAACCTATTAACCTTAACATCCCTACTCTTTGGTGCTGGGCCTACACAGCCAGTCAAATGTTTGGACACATTTTTTCATTTCTTTTTTATTTCTATGATTATTTACATTGTAGATTCTCACTGAAGGCAACAAAACTATGAATGCACATATATGGAATGTAGTAAACAAAAATTAAACTCAAAATAACTTTTTTTTTTTTTTTAATAGCCTTTACCCTTTGCTTTGAGCACTGGTTTGCATTTTTGGCATTTCTTGACCCTGACACGGCACAGCGGTGACGTGAAAACCATTTCAAGAGACTTCATCAAGAAGCTCATTGAGAGAGGGCCAAGAGTTTGCGGAGCTGTCAACAAAGCAAAGGGTGGAAACTCTGAGGATTTGAATTAAAATATATATTGTAAAAAAAAAATTGGTTGGGTTATTAAACTTTTTTCTTTATTACATAATTCCACATTTTATTTATTTTGTATGTATATAAAATGTAGAAAGTGGAAAAAACACAAGAAGGTGTGTCCAAACTTGTGACTGGTAGTGCACATACTTGCTGTGTACCTCTCAGAATGTCAGAATGGCTGGTGGACAGTTATGTGTTTGTGTGCTTTACCTCCACATAGTCCTTGGCGTGGCCCCAGTCCCTCTTGGAGTCCAGGTTGCCCAGATGGAAGCTCTCCAGTTGGCCGAGGTGGATCTTTGCCACGGATCGACTGATTTTACGTGTCACAAAGTTTGAACCTGAAACACAAAAAAGGCTTTGTCAGTAAAAAATACAGGACAATTAGTACGTATTTACTGAAGGTCCTGTAGATCACTGGTTGGGACAGGATACACCAAAAGGCAAATGAAGAGTTTTAAAATACAGAAATAGCTGATCTATTTTCAAACTTAAGAAAAGCTGTCTTCAAATTTGAAAGTGAGTCATGTTTAAAGGTCCTATATTACACAAAGCTAAGCCATGTTAGAATGTTACCTCATCAAAAACCATACCTCAAGTTGTGTTTTGTTTCATTCACGCATGTTTGTGTAACCCTTTATTATTAGTCTCCTATATCTCTAAGCCATGTTAGAATGTTACCTCATCAAAAACCATACCTCAAGTTGTGTTTTGTTTCATTCACGCATGTTTGTGTAACCCTTTATTATTAGTCTGCCTACATCTCCAAAGCTCAAAATGCTCTGTTCCACCTTGTGATGTCATGAAGCAGTAGTTTTCAAGTTAACAGTTAGCTTTAACATTTAGTTCAGTAGAGATGGGCAATTCTAGGGCTGAAATCATCCAAATGATTCTAGTGAGGGTGTATGGAGATTAAAAACATAGTCAAGTACTTTCTGTATCACCACATGACATCACAACTCCAGGTATGTTTGTGATGAGGAAACAACATTATAGCATAGATTAGAAAACAGGGGAATATGGACCCTTTAAATAAAAATAAAAAATAAAAAAATAGAATAAAGCTATAGCATTGTCAGTGAAGGGTAAAATTTTAAGATGGAGGAATGTAGCAACAAGCTATTTAAACACACACCTTCCATGGCTTCCAAACCTCTCTGCTGCTCTAACTTTTCTAAAACAAAAACCAAATTATAAAGCCGGCTTGAATAAAACCCGCGGTATATGGCCACTTACATTTCTAGACATATAATTTTCCTCAAGTCACTCACTTTCAGTATCAAGTTTGAGTTGAAATGTCAAAATATGATGTCAAATGCCAGTGTATCGGGACCACCCTGGTTCTACTGGTGTTGTATGCAGTCAGGAAGCACCGCATAATCTGGTGTTAAACCCAGCCAAAACTCCTCGCTGTGATCCCAGTTTAAAGCTAACATGGGGGTGACATTATCAGTGGGAAAACAAATGAGCCTAATGACTATGTGTGTGTTACTAGTCGGTTAGAGAGGCTTTTGGGTGTTTTGGCGAAACATTCAAAAGGCAGTGTCGTGTTCAGAGTCTCTGCTGCGAGCTAAAGGATGCCTGTATCTAGGGCAAAATATAAAGTTCCATATAATGCTTTTTAAAGTCAGAACTAAAGTATGCATGGAAAACTAGTTAGCAGAAAATGATTTGAGTAAACCCTGTTGCCCTCAGCTGGTAACAAATGGTAATGCAGTCTCTTAAATCATTAATTAGCAGCACTGCAATTAGCAACCATAGACTGTATGCCGCGTTCCAAATAGGAAGTGAGCATGGGCGCGCTTCCGGCTCCATCAACTTTAGCTCCAATTTACTTTGTACTGAAAATCTGTCGCCCCTCTCTCTGTAACTGCGGCTGTCAGACTCATCATTTTTATTGTAAATGTTCGTACTGAAAATCTGTCGCCCCTCTCTCTGTAACTGCGGCTGTCAGACTCATCATTTTTATTGTAAAATGTTCGTATTAATCCACTCTACACGATCCTGGGGTTTTATTTCGTTATTTTGTCTGTAAAGCAAGATATGAACATTAATAACAGACAAATCAGGCGCCTTCTTTCTCCGAGGTCACTCCCGCTAGCATTAGCAACAGGTTTGATTGACAGTGTTGCTAAAGTGCCCGTTCCCTGCCAAACCAGCGGTGCGGGCGGGAAGGGGCGTTGCCTTCAAGAGCTTCACTCCGGATTGGCTCTTTGGTTGCTGTGATACTCGAGGTCGAAATTCCAAATATGGAACTCGGCTCCAAATTCGCCCCTATAACTGCTCTAGCCTCAATGAGCTTCATTTTGAGTGGAGCTGAACGTTATGGTGATGTCACACTCCCTTAGTCCACTTCTTCTACAGTCTATGTTAGCAACGCAACAGAGAGAGCTATAGAAACTAAATAAAACTTCATGTATGATTTTGAGGAGCACACAGAACACGGCTAACAGTTCAAAAAGTTGATTTAGCTGATAGGGGAGTTTTATGCCCTGTTGGATAGCGTTGCATGATTCAGTAGTTGAGCGGTAGATTGGACTCACAATAGAACAGCCTTGAAAACAAATGGGGACATATATTTTCAAAGTGTACCGCTAGCATCAAAGCCGGGGGTGTCTATTTTAGGGTGTACCCAACATAAATCTCCCCCAACTTTTCCTGAACCTCTTCAAAACTTCTTGTTCTGCTCAGAAGCCCAGGATGAATGTGTCCTTTGAGTGAATTTAGTCTGCGTCCATCCAGTCCATAATAACCTCAGCTCACGTCTCCACACTGTATCACTGTTGCTCTGACATGGAGCAGAGTCTGCATTTAGGCACAGGAAAATCCCATGAACCCAATCATGCGAACGCACCAAATTTGTAGTAATTATTTCATAGGAAAGCGACAGTCCCGGGCAGGCTGAGCAAAAACAGAGCAGTGGAGGCTAGACACGCTTGTTTGACAAAATACAGCCTGTTGTGTGTTGGTAGCAAGTTGTATTCGCTGCTTGTCAACACAATGTAAGACCACAGTTTACACGAGGCTCCCTCCGCAGTCTTAGCATTTATTTTGGAAACGAAGAAATCTGTCAACTTGTTTTATCATTATTCATTTTAGTTCTCCGAGCCAACTTCACGGGCGTGTTTATTAGGAAATAGCCAGGCCAATGAAGCAGTGATAAAGTGCACTGGAAAGCCCCTCTTCAGTCAGGCCCATCTCGCTGTCTCTCCAGGGCTCTCGTCCTCTAACCTGGCAGCTCATGTGTTGTAACAGGTACCAAACGCTAAATGTGCTCAAATAGAAGCAAGTAATTACTCATCTGAAAATAATGCCTGTATAATTGGCAGCTTTTTCCCCCCATCCATGTTAGCCCGGGGCAATGGAACGACACAAGAAAAATTAGGCAAAAAGAGGTTTTACCTGAGCTGTCATGCTGTTTAAAACACACCAGCCAGTTTTAAAAGCATCGTTTTTCCTCCATATACGAATATAACCTCTGATTTGGAAATACCCCGTCTATAAACATCCTCTGTGGTGTATTATGCAAATTTTCACTTTTTTTTTTATAATATGTTGCTATTTATGCAGCAGATGGCTCAATCTTTTCCAGCAACTATGAGTTTGAGACAGAGGTATAATCTGAAAATACACTACCAGTCAAATGAGAATGAGACAGTGTGTCCAAACTTTGACTGGTAGTGTATATTTAAACAACACCAGTCTCTTATGATGTGTTTTTTTTTTTCTTTATTTTTACTCCTTTCTACATTTTATATACATACAGAAGACATCAAATATAGGAAGCAAGATATATGGAATTATGGAGTAAAGAAAAAAAGTTAAATAAATCTACTAAATATTTTTCGACAAAGCAAAGGGTGGATACTTTGAGGATTTGAATATAAAATATATTTTAAAAACTTGTAGCGTTATTTAACTTTTTTTCTTTGCTACATAATTCCATATATATTACTTCATAGGCCTGTCACTATAATTACTATATCGACTTACAGTACATGATAGATAGATTATAGATAGATTTTTTGAGGTCAGTATTTATCCTGTGTACTTTTTCTTTGCACTACTGGGGAATTTGTGGTTATTTTTTGGCTATATGATACGATTCAAGCCATA
>JACM01001020.1:0-28143 GCA_000787095.1 Periophthalmodon schlosseri | reverse complement strand
CAAAATCTGTCTGTTGTTTTAAAAACGGCTTTTTAATTGTTAGCTTTAGCTACGCTCTGTGTGCGCTCTAGCTAAGCTAAAGCGCTTATTGGTTAGAACGGTCACGTGGTATGACATGAACGAGCATGTGAGCGATGTGAACGAGCCCAACTGTCGTTAACGGGCTGCAGGTTTAGAACATGGTTCAGAAGCTCCTGGAAGCACAAACATTGGCACTGTCTCCTTCGCGGCCGCTCTGCTTGCTCTCGTCGCACAAAGACTCATGGGGAGTAGCTCAACTGCGTATGGTCGATGGGCAGGACCAGATGTACCTAGCCACTAAAGGCTAAACTAGCGATATGCGCCATTGAGCACTGTCCATTGACTTCAAAGGGCGGCCATGTTTAGGTCCCTGGGCTTGCTTCAGCCTGATCCTCGCCGTGTGGATGTAAACAGACACACGTGAGGATCGACTCTCACCTTTTTACTTTTTAAAGAACTCTTCAAACTGAATAATAGCCCTGTTTTGTGGACTGGGGGTCATTATTTGCAGAGGATAAATTCTTTGGATAATAATGGATGAGAACGCTGCAGTTTAACTTTACTTTACGAGAGCTGAGTCATAAAGTCGCCTAATTATTTTCACCATTTCCTGAGTTTGTATCTTGCGTCTCTGTGTCCGTCACGCCGTCTGCCCCTCACGCTCTGTTTTATTGGCTGTTGCCGTGGTGATGTTTTGTGGTTCAGAGTCGCACTGACGCTACACACGAGGAGCGCAGCGGATTCAAAAGTGCATGCGAAGATCCAAAGTCGGGACTCTGAAGTGTGTATGTGGAGCTCTTTGGTTTCCTAAAGAGACCTACAGCACCTGCCTCCTCCTGATGTTTTGTGGTTCAGAGTCGCACTGACGCTACACACGAGGAGCGCAGCGGATTCAAAAGTGCATGCGAAGATCCAAAGTCGGGACTCTGAAGTGTGTATGTGGAGCTCTTTGGTTTCCTAAAGAGACCTACAGCACCTGCCTCTCTCCTGATTCAGACCTACAGCACCTGTCTCTCTTGATTCGGACCTACAGCACCTGTGTCTCTCTTGATTCAGACCTACAGCACCTGTCTCTCTTGATTCGGACCTACAGCACCTGCCTCTCTCCTGGTTCAGACCTACAGCACCTGTCTTTCTCAGACCTGTAGACAGTGCAGCGTGTGAGCAGACAGAGCTCCGCCTCAGGCCCAGAGCTCTGCTGTAAAGGGCTCTGTGAGTCCTTGGAGACGCAGCAGCTTTGATGAGGGCAGCCATGTTTGGAGCATCAGTCTGCGTCTTCTTCCTTTGTGCGATCACACACTCTGACCTGTGTTTCAGAAGAGCACAACCAGATTACATTTACATCTTATGGCGTCTTTAATTTTACTCACTTGTTTACATGCAATATTTTTGTTACAAGGTTAAAAAATAAAAAAAAACAAATTACTCATAATGCTCAGAGATAGGCCTGCCACGATAACAAAATTTGAAGCTTGATATATATTTGTACAGATATCGATAAACGATGAAATTGAAACTACTTTTTGCCACTGACACAATAACAATCATGCAAGATAATCCCAGTAAACCCTTTTTTAATAGACGGTATCATTAAAACGCCTGAGCTGCAACACATAATGTACCGTTATTGGCCATAGATGTCACTTATTCAACCTTTTACAGCTCAAATGTAATTGTATTACAACAAAAATACCCCAAATCTCCTCATTTTTACAAAGAAAATGTTCACAGGATAAACATTGACCCCAAAATATATTGTCCCAGCTTTCATATACTGAACGATAAGTGGATATAGTGATTATTGTGGCAGGCCTATTCAGAGATGTTAAATAGAACATTGACGGTAGAGGATTTATTTGATTTAATTTTTTTCAAATGTAGTTAAACATATGGAGGTGATATTGATCTAAGTATTCGGTCATATGAAAACATGATTGACAGGACTTGCAGTTGTGTTAAACCTGTGTTTTTACATTATAGTGTCTCTGTAAGAGAGAGTTGTTTTGTCAAAGCGCGACCTTCCTTGTATCATACAGTAAACATTGTTAAAGATAAAATTGAATGTGTAATGTGACCAATTAGAGCGAGTGCTGAGCAGCCGCAGAGAGCACAGGGCTCGTCAGCATGTGCTGTTAAAACATCATTATTGTCACTGCTAAGTGCAGTCTGTCTGTATCCGGGGAGGCACCAGCAGGCCTGATTTTTGGGATTATTTTTACCCTGCTCGGAGCTAATGACTAAACACACCTTGTTACCTTGTTGTAAATGCAATTAAATTTGCCTTCACAAGTCGTGCGTCCCACAGTGAGTGGGATGGTGCAAAAGACACAAATAGAGTCTTACTTTAACCCGAGTGTGATGTGGCGGCACCGCCTCGCTGCGTTCGGGGGCCGCACTTTGAAAAGAGAAAGCACCAGAAGAAGCAGCTCTCCCATTTTTCTTTAATTATTTTGCTCAGGAAGTCTGTGTGGGCTTTAATGTTTTTCACTAATTGCTGGAATGCCAACTTTATGTGGAGATGTGTGGTTTTCTCTCTCCTCTGCCTGTCTGCCTACTTTGTTAATAGCAGCGAGTAAATGTGTGATAGGGTAATTAGCCTAATGAGTTGTGGCGTTTACTATAAAGATCCTTCTGGATTGTCTGCATCTGATTAAAACACGGCGGAGGCTTGTCTCTCAGGTTTCGGATGTGGTGTTAGCGGCTGATGGAGGCTGACGGCGTCCAAATGAAAACCTGCTCTTAATTGAAAGGGACAGAACGTCTTATATGGAGAATATCAGTGTAGTAAAGCACAAGTGTTTATAGGCGCTTTAAGGTCAGTGTTTTATATGTTTTTTTTTATCTACATATCCTTCTGTCTTCACAAAGAAGGAGTGGATCCTCTTAGGGGCTCTTTCACATCTGCTCTATACAGTAAGCACTGCATTCACCACATTCTCTTCAATATAAGAACCATTTGAAACCACTTTAATAGTCCTGACAGAAAAACACAATCTATTGTTCTGATCGATGTATTCAGACAAGCCGTTCATCAAATTTATGAACTGAAAACGACTTAAGGAGACGCTGTTCGTGATAGGAAATCCCCCCATTTGCTCCAGAAAAAGGACAAGACTTGAATGTGATTGGCCTCCTCTGCTGGTAGCACGAGGACTCTCCCATGTGCAAGAAAATAAACTGTTTTAAGGCGAGATTATGCAGAAAGTAACCGTCATTTGGAGCAATATTCATAATTGTAATTGAAATTCAGTTTGATTGCGCAGCCCTAATTTTTCTTTTGTCTTTCAAAGTTTGTGCGTGAAGTGATGAGGAGGTTAACGTACTGAATATAGAGTCTCAGCTTGTTTATAGCTTTGTGTGTGTTTGCATCTGGTAACACATTTTGCAAGAAATCCCCACAGAATAAAGAAAAAGCCATCCACTGAAATGATCATAATGTAGTACTGGCCACACCTAAGGCAGTACACATGTTTCATTCAAAGACTTATCATCATTTGTCCATTATTGAGACAGTGGCTCAGTTGGTAGAGCGTTTGTCCACTGACCCACAGGTTGGCGGTTTGAATCCCACTCTCAACATAAACATAATTGGTCGAGGGGTTAGATACACTGAGCCACAGGTTGGCGGTGTTATTCCAGCTCCCACAGATGAATGCTGTTGTTGTGTCTTGGGCAAGACAGTTATTCCAGCTCCCACAGATGAATGCTGTTGTTGTGTCCTTGGGCAAGACACAAACCCCCCCCCCCCCGCCAGTGTCTGCATACACTGGTGTATGAATGTGTGTGTGAATGGGTGCGCGGTTCCTTAATGTAAAGTGCTTTGAGACTTCAAGGTGGAAAAGCGCCGTATAAAAATGTGACCATTTACCATTGCTATGTTAAATAATGTAGAACTATTATTTAACCCAGGTCACCATATTGTTATTTTTATTTTATTTTATTACAAAAACTGAGAAGTTAATTTACAAAGTAACATAACATGCATTTATGGGTCTTGCTGTGGATTTTAAAATCTTAAAGGACTTATATTATTATGTTAGCTTTCCCTAGCTTTGTTCTCTCATCAAAAACGTACCTGGAGTTATATTTACTTTGTAATCACGATTATTTGATGAATTCTGTTTTACTAAGTCCACTCCCTGTAAACACTCAAAATACACACTTTTTTTTTAATTCCCAGGATTGTTACATCACAGGCAAAAGTCCGGATGTCTCCTGCACTGTTTTTACGGCAATGAAACTCTAGTGGCCCATGGTTTGCTTTTGTTCAATAGTAATTCCCTGTGCTGCTAGTAGATGGCACCCTAACCCCAGTGTCCAGTATAGGAAGTGCATCTCTGGGACAAGGTGTCTATTATCTGAATCTTATTATTTTAAGTTCTAAAACACAAAATACCAAAGCAAAGGTTTAAAGGCCAATATCAATAGAACCATCTCATCTAAGCTGAAACTGGGCCCATATTACGACATTTTCTGATCTCTGTTCTACTGTTGTTTCCTCATCACAAACATACCTGGAGTTGTGTTTTGTTACATTCACACCTTTAACACACAAACCCTGCATATTCTTCTCTCAAACAGAAAAAACTCCGTTCCACCTTGGTATGTCATGTAGTAGTACAAGAAGTGCTCCACTGTGTTTTTAAACTTCATACACCTTCACTAGAATCATTTGGATCATTTCAGGCCTGGAATTGCGAAAGGTAAAAGGCAGCTGTAAACTTGAAAACTACCGCTTCATGACATCACAAAGTGGAACAGAGCGTTTTGCACTTTGGAGATGTAGACAGGCTAATAATAAAGGGTCACTCAAACATGTGTGAATGAAACAAAACACAACTCCAGGTATGTTTTTGAGGAAGTAACAAAATGCCAAAGCAGAGCATGTTTAAAGGAAAATATCAATAGAACCATCTCATCGAAGCTGAAACAGAAGCTGCAGAGATCACATTATAGTGTTGTCACATTAAACCAGGTCCATGTCTGTGACAGCCTCCAGTCTCTACACACTGACCTCAGAGTCTCTCCACCTCCAGCGCAGCTCCACCAGGAAACTGTGTCAAAGCTCAAGTGGTTTTATTGGCTGATTCTTTCAGAGATCTTTTTTTACAAGGTTCCTCGCCGCGTGACTTTGGATGAGGAAGGAAGTGGATCATTTTGTTGTTTTGTTACTACAGGGGAGAATTTAGTAATGCATGTTATCTACACAGGACGAAAGAGCAGCCTCGAGCCAAAAAGAACAAAAGCAGTTTAAAGGTAGAGCTGTCAAATTAAACCCAGAATCATTTGAGCTGCACAAAAGCAATGTTTGAAGTTATGATTACTTTACCCGCTTCTAATGTTAAAGATGGCAACGCATACAAAACAAAATGAAACTGAAACTATAGTAACCCCAACTCTTCCGGAAGCTAGAGTATGCTGCGTATGAAAAACTGGTTAGAAAATTGTTGTTTTGTTCAGAAATAAAGAGAAATAAACTTGAGTCATGGAGGTTTAAAGTCATACTGAAGTGGACACCTCATAATCCTTACGTTTGTCATTACTTTCTTATACTGTACACTGAGCCTGCTACCTGCTAGCTGCCACGTTTCAAATAGGAAGTGAGCATGGCCGTGCTTCTGGCTCCATCGACTCTGGCTCCATTCTGTTCACTTTCCATTCTATTCACTTTCAATTCACCCCTCTCTCTGTAACTGCTGCTGTCAGACTCATCATTTTGGTCTTAAAATGTTCGTATTAACCCACTCTACATGAGTGGATTTTACTATTGTGTCCATACATCAAGAGATGAACATTAATAACAAACAAATCAGGCGCCTTTTTCCCCGAGGTTGCTCCCGCTAGTGTTAGCGACAGGTTTGATTGACAACGTTGCTAAGCTCCCGCTCCCTGCTAAACGAACGGTGTGAGGGGGTTACTTTCAACAGCCTTGCTCTGGATTGGCTCTTTGGTTGCTATGATACTCACGGTCAGAACTCTGCTCCAAATTGGCCCCGATAACTGCTCTAGCCTCGATAAGCTTCATTTGACTGGAGCCGAACGCTACGGGTGACGTCACACTCACTTAGTCCACTTCTTTATACAGGCTATGGTTTATTCACCACTACTGTGCAATTCAGACAAGGAAGGAAGTAAAATTATAAACTCAAAAATGATTACAATGAGTTTACAAAATGTAAAAGACTATAGACAAATTGCTAAATATAATTATGTTAAGTCTGTTTTAGTGGGTAGTCAAACCTGCCCTATTCACTTCAGTTCAAGTTTGTTTATACAGCACATTTAAAAACAATTTCAGCTGACCACAGTGCTTCACATAAAAGTCAACAAAAAAACCCAAAAGCAAATATACAGATAATACGATACATAGGCAACTTTAAAGCAACAGAAACTTTAAAGTCATGACTTCATAAAATGGTGAAACGCGGCCGCCTTGTTCCGTTGGATTTGCACTCCTTTTGTACTGTACCTGAGCACATGTGTCAGCTCCCAGCCCCAGCAGAAGAAAGGGGAGCTTCACACACGGAGCCTGGGGACAGAGGGGCCTTTTTGGGGGCAGAGTCAGCGGGGGGCCTCCACAAACCGCCTTGAAATGTGCGGGCGTTGAGCAGGCCTGATTAGGAGGGCAAACAGTGGGGAGTAACACAGAGAAACGCACATACCTCCATACACCACCTCCCACCTCCCTCCTGAAGCCCCCCGGTGCCCTGTTGCAGCTTTGCAAATACAGCCAAACAAGACTGGCTGATTGAGGAGGGCTGATTTGAGGAAACTCTAAACTTGAAGAGTTGGTGTTTTGGAAAAGGTTGGACCTGAAGTAGTTCTTGTGTTTTTATGTGATTGTGATTGTGGTCATATAAAGAGGAGGCAGGTTATGAGCTGTGTGGCTTATTCAATTCTTGGTGTGTTTCTTTATTTTTACTGATTTCTACATTTTACATACACACAGTAGACATCAAATATATGAAGTAAGATATATGGAATTATGTAGTAAAGAAAAAAAGGAGACAGTGGCTCAGTACGTAGAGCGTTTGTCCACTGATCAGAAGGTTGGCGGTTTGAGTCCCGCTGTCAATATAAACATCACTGGTTGAGCAGTCAGTCAGCAGCCTTGAAGGTGGAAAAGCGCTTTATAAAAACGTGACCGTTTACCATGACCATTACCAAATAACTCTACTAAATACTTTTCGACAAAGCAAAGGGTGGGTACTTTGAGGATTTGAATATAAAATATAAAAAATATTTAGTAGAGTTATTTTTTTCTTTACTACATAATTCTATATATCTTACTTCATATATTTGATGTCTTCTGTGTGTATATAAAATGTAAAAAGGAGTAAAAATAAAGAAAAAAGAACATTACAGGAAGTAGCAGTGAGTTCCGTAGTGCTGAGTTCCTAAACATTCCTATGATTCCTTGACAATTTACACACAATTATTAGACAAATTATAACTATTTTGCAAGTTACAGGTTTTGGCCGTTGTTATCATTGTGGTTGTCACATCTGCTGCCCGTGTTCAACCAGGAAGTAAAATTATAGTCACTTGTCTGAAATAAGTCACCAAATAAAACTATTTTGCAAGTTACAGGTTTTGGCCCTTGTTGTGGTTGTCACATCTGCTGCCCGTGTTCAACCAGGAAGTAAAATTATAGTCACCAAATAAAAAAATAAAAAAAAAACATTGAATGAGAGGGCGTGTCTAGACTTTTAACTGATCGTGTAAATGGACAATAGAATCAGAGCTTTTGCCAGCGCCCTGCCACGCCCACTTTTATTCAGTTCATTGATGCACAGCCTATGTCTTCAGTGGACCACCGGGAAAGACCCAGGACACGCCGGAGGAGCTATGTCTCTTGGCTGGCTTGGGAACACATTGGGGTCCCACTGGAAGAGCTGGGGTGGGGGATGTCTGGGAGTCCCTGCTTAGACTGCTGGCAGAACAAAATGGATGGATGGGTGACTCATTTCTTACATAAAGTGTTCACACAGATTCAAAAACGAAACAAGAAAGTAGAGATATAGAGAGAGATTATAAAACTGTGATCCACCTCCACATAATTAGTCAGGGCTTTGTATCGATGCACATTCTTAGAGTGTTTGGGGTTATTCTTTGACCAATGGGACTATAACACACTGATTTAGAAACAGCAGCACATTACACTGTCCTTAATAGTGTCATTCTTCAAAATCATAAAAGTTTTGTTCTCCCCAATCAAACATTAAAGTGCATATGATGATTTTTATGTTCTTCTAATTATGACTTTGTTTGGATTGTACCTGTGGTGAATATTTATCATATTTTTACATCAGTGAAGCGGCAGTTTGTGGGAAAAAAGTTGAGAAGAAAAGAACAAAAATATAGGAAGTAGCTGAGTTCTTAAAACGAATACTTCTACTTATGTCATTAATATACAAAACCCCATCTAAAAAAAATTGAGAATTTATGCATAAGGAAAGCGTGGGTGAAAACTGAAACTAACTAGAGGTGTTGGCATTAATTTTTTTAGTCTAAACTAAAAAAAATGTACGTATGTCCCATCTAGTGCCCGTGTCCAACCAGGAAGTAGAATTATGAACATCACCATGAATTCTGAATACAATCTAGAATATACTGATCCTCTTTAAAAATGAAAACACCCTGGATCATTTGGATGATTTCAGCCCTGGAATTGCCAATCTCTACTGAACTAAAGGTAAAAGGAGCCGTTAACTTGAAAACTACCACGTCGAGCTTTGGAGATGTAGACAGACTAATAATAAAGGGTTACTCAAACATGTGTGAATGAAACAAAACACAACTCCTGGTGTGTTTTTCAGGAGGTAACAGCATTATAACATGGCTTAAACCTCACAAGAGTCCGTCTTGTGTAATATAGGACCTTTAACATAAGTTCCAATCTTCCTGAAGTCTTCTACCTCCATGTTTGCGACCCTCCTCATAGGCGCAGTGCTACAGAATCCCTGCGGGGGGCGGGGGTGGTACGGTGCTGACTCCACTGGCTGGCCGCCCTGTAAATCGCTCTTTTATGGCCCTTGTAATGATACCCCAGTCGGCAATCTCCACTCCGTCGCAGTGCAGATAGAAGCAGGTCCAACGTGGGGGGCTCGCCATGGTGAAACGTCAGGCTTTAGCTGTGTTCATAAAAATGCATGGCTCTTCACACCCCATGTCCCCTAATCCCAACTTCCTGTGTAAAGGTCACAGAAGACGCTCAAGGGGAGTGTTTTTACATGGAGGGTAAGGTTCAACCCACCAGCGTGTCACATGCCAAAAGAATAGAGTTCTTTGTTAAATAAATAAATAAAAATATAAAAATAATAATGGAAGATCAACGAGGAGGTTGTGGATGCTGTGTGTTGTGTAGAGTTAGCTTGTTTGTTGGTTTGTCTGTTTGCAGAAAATATGTTCATGGTTGACAGACTGTATATATAAATGGACATAGCTAACCTGCTAGCCGCTGCGTTCCAAATAGGAAGTGATCATAGGCGCGCTTCCAGCTCCATCGACTCTGGCTCCAGTTCACTTTACATTGAGAAATTGTCACCCCTCTCTCTGTAACTACTGCAGTGAGTTTCGTCATTTTGGTCTTAAAATGTTCATATTAACCCGCTCTACATGATCCTGGTGTTTTTATTACACTATTGTGTCGTAAATCAAGATATGAACATTAATAACAGACAAATCAGGTGCCTTCTTTCACCGAGGTCACTCCCGCTAGCGTTAGCAACAGGTTTGATCGACAGCATTGCTAAGACGGTGCGGGCGGGAAGAGGCGTTACCTTCAACAGCCTGGCTCCGGATTGGCTCTTTGGTTGCTATGATACTCACAGTTGTAACTCGGCTCCAGATTTGCCCCTGCTAGCCTCGATGAGCTTCATTTGACTGGAGCTGAACGCTACAGGTGACGTCACACTCACTTCTTTATACAGTCTATGATGTTTGATGCAGATTTTGCTCCTGCTACGTTCACTACCATATTTTAACCTTACTGCAAGTTAGCAACACAAAATTTGCACATCTTTACTATTTTATTTACTTTTTTTCTTCCAAAGGGGATAAAATTGGCATATATGAGCTTTTTACTGTTAAAATGGTCCATCATCATTAGCTTACTCAAAGTTGTATTTCGATTGATTCATGCATGTTTGAATAATCCTGTATTAGCCTCATTTTTTGTTTTTTATTGTTTATTTGAATAAGATACAACAAACATAGATTAACAATTCCGTAATCTGATGCGGGTATCACAGTGTTTATGGCTAGGCTAATTCACAAAACCCCAGTCCCCAATTTGAGGCTTGACTCAACAGAAAACCTACCCCCTATCTCCCACCTACTTCTCTGCACTTTCTTTTGGTTATTCAAAAAACCTGAGACTTGAGGTCTTACATGGGGGATTATATAATGTACCACAGCCATTTTTCAACAAAAACAATCCTAAATCAAAGTAATCCACTGCTTAATACAATGAAATGCCCTTATGAAGAGGCCAGATCCATTAATTCTTCAGTTCTAGAACAGGAAGTCAAGTCCCATTTCTATTAAGTGTTCTTAGATCAATACTGTGACATTCAAAATGAACAAAATGTAAAATAATCATCTATATATGTTATAGGTTAACACTACAAATTAAAAATAGTGTAACATTGCAAAGAGCCAAAATAAAATACCAACTACAATCACAAGGGGTCACTAAAATGTACATCGAGCATTTACCCCTCAACTACAATCACTGTAAATTGGGATAAAAGACTTGACTTCTTCCAAATTCAACCACATGCGAAACTAAAAATGCCAGTTCTCTTAAACCTCGCATGGTCTTGAACATGACAAACCTTGGCAAATGTTCCGTGAAGAATCCATGCCTGGCTTATGCAAAGTGTGTGTTCCCGCGGAAACGTGATTCTCGCCGTGAACAGATTTGATTTGAACAAAGACGGCTGAACAAACGGCTTCAGTTTAATGTGTCTGGCTGTTTCTGAATGGTAATTTTACTCAGTCATTAAACAAGATATGCTTAATTGTTTCTTTTATAGAGAGGGAACAACAGAGCAGACAGAGCTGACAGATGCAGAGTCTCGTTCTGACTTAGCCCACTCATTGTAGTGACTGATAATGGACCACGGCGCTATGGAAAGACGGGGTTTTTGGGCCACTGAATCATTTAGCTGCAGTTTGAAAATTGAAAGATGTAAAATGTGCCAAGTAAGATACGCGTAATAATCTACATATGAAACTGACACAGGACAAATGTAGTGTTGCCAGGTTAAGACGTTCAACTGAACAAACTCATTTTCTAGATAAATCAGTCTCACTAACCAGTCAGAACTGGAGCTAAAATGTGTATAAACTTTATCTTCTTTAAAGCAGACCTGTTATTAAAAACTGAAAAAAAATTAACCATGTTATAGTCATTTCTTCTCATTGACCCTCTGAAGTTGTATTTGGAGTGATTCATGTTTGAGTAATTTTTAATCGCTTATTTTCAAGATGCCATTTTGCCAATCTACCCCTGTTTTCACCTCCACCGGTACACGCCCAGTGTGATGTACGCACTTCCTTCTCCAGTTTTAGTTTCTTAATCAGTGATATTTGTAGGATTCGGCCACGTCACGTAGTCATTTTGGTACAAATGAAAAAAATCAGCTTCCTGTTTCCTATATAAATCAGTTTCACTAACCAATCAGAACTGGAGCTAAAATGCACATAAACTTTATCTTCTTTAAAAAATCTTGACAATGTTCACTGGACAAAAATGAATTGACCAAGTTCAGAACCTTAACAATGTAAACAAATGTAATAGTCTCTGTGCACAACAGCACTCGGCAACCTCACTGTTAGTGTCACTACTTCCTGTCCAGTTTTATCTCGTGAGGTTTTCACTCGGCAACCTCACTGTTAGTGTCACTACTTCCTGTCCAGTTTTATCTCTGTGAGGTTTTTGCCGAGTCATGAATGAATACTTCACCAGAGACACTTCTGTGTTTAGAAAGAGACATGTTTGTGTCTCAGTGCTGACACTAATGCTAATTTGGAGGCATAATAAATATTAAAACAACACCACAAACTGAAGTATTCTACATATAAAAATAAATGGGTAGTCTTTATTTTAATTAATTTGAATTTTAATAGGTTGTTTATTTCATGTTTTCTGATTTTAATACAAGTGACTATTAGCTTTGGGACACTGTGTGCTAACTATTGTGCTGTTTTGCACAGAGCCTATTCTTTATGTAATAATAGAGATGCATCATAATTTTAAAGTACTTTTTTAGACACTCTTTACAATTTCTTTACTATTCATCCATGCTGCTCCTCTCAGACCATTACTTAAATTCATACATTGACATGACTGGTGAAGTGTCTTGACACAATGACACAACAAAAGTATGCACTGCCTCCCATATTGTCTTCAAGAATCATACCGATCCAAACATTCCAATCATGTAACTTTTTTGGAGTAGAGTACACCACCTGTTTGTCTCCATGGAGATGCTATTACTTTCCCTGCAAAGTCCCAAAGTATGGCATTATTCATATCTATCTTGCATTTATTCAACTTCAGGTGATTTTCTTGCCAAGAAAATACCCCAAAATACACGCATACTTACTGTTAGCAGGATCGCCTCTCCACAGATCTAACCTACGACTTGGCATGGCTGCATTCCCTGCGTCTCCACAGAAATAGATTTTTAACATAGAGTTTAATGCCAGACTGTGGAACAATCCAGGCCAAGCAATAATATCTCCATGGAAACAAGCAGCCAGAGAAGCACAATTAGCACCTTTAATTGCTGTATACGAAATGTTTACTAGTTTCTGCTAATGCATAGATGTGCCCCCAATGGAAATATATACTTAGCAACCGAACGTGTTGTTATCCTACCCACAATGCCCCTGGGTTGACAGCAGATGTCTGTGTCTATTTTTGCAACAAATTAACTTCGATCAGGTTTTTGGCGTCTACTTGTAGTCTTGTCTATAGCTGTTAACACTTGTAAAGGAATTGAAAAAACCTCCATATCTCCCAAATTAATGATTGCAGTAATAAAAATAGCACAGATTGAAAGTGCGAGTAAATAACTTGTTAAGACGCCATCTGCAGCGTGGAGAACTCACCCGGTTTGCTCTCCAATCCATCATCCCACCCCCGTTTTCCAAGCACGTGACCCCCGTTTAGTATTCGTACCACGTCTGGCTGAGGGAGCGGTATTAAATTGGGATCAGGCAGATTAGAACATAATATAGACCGCTATTAAAGGCTGCAAATGAGAGGCATGGGTTAGAGCCGGAGCAGGGACCCAGGCAGCCACCAGCGAGCGCCAATTCACTGCAATACACACCCAGAAGAGATAGGGCCATAAGCTGCGGGCTAGTGCTACATCCAGCTATAATGTAAATGTGTAAGTGTTGTCTACGATGAGGGAACATGTGATATCCAATTACTGTTTTCAATGTTCAGAGGCTTGTTTGACCTGCATTTTAACCAGGGATGTGGAGTACAGTATTTATGTCTAGAAATACACAAATACATAGAAGCCATAGACTGTATATATAAATGGACATTGCTAATCCGCTAGCTGCCGCGTTGCAAATCGGAAGCGATTATGGGCGCGCTTCCGGCTCCATCGACTCTGGCTCCAATTCACTTTACAATGAAAAACTGTGGCCCCTCTCTCTGTAACTGCTGCTGTCAGATTCGTCATTTTGGTCTTAAAATGTTCGTATTAACCCACTGTACATGATCCTGGTGTTTTTATTTCGCTATTGTGTCTGTAAATCAAGATATGTTTAATAACAGTCAAATCAGGCACCTTCTTTCACCAAGGTTACTCCCGATAGCTTTAGCGATAGGTTTGATTGACAGCGTAGCTAAGCGCCCGCCCGCCCCCTGCTAAACCAATGGTGCAAGCGGGAAGGGGCGTTACCTTCAACAGCCTCGCTCTGGATTGGCTCTTCACGGAATTGGTTGCTATGATACTCGCAGTCAAAATTCCAAATACAGAACCCGGCTCCAAATTCTCTCCTATAACTTCTAGCCTCGGTGAGCTTCATTTGACTGGAGCCGAACGCTGTCGGTTACGTCACACTCACTTAGTCCACTTTTTTATACAGTCTATGACAGAAATATGGTTACCATGTTTAAACTACAGAATCTTTTAGAACTAGTAGAACAAAATAGTGAATGAAATTTGGACTATGGATTGGATATAAAATAAAAAGTATTACATTCATTTATTTGATATGGTACTGTACAGTTTCATTAAATACATGAATAAACATGAGGAAAAAAACATGCACACCTGCTCTTCATGTTAGTCCCTCAGCCTTGATGTTAAAGGAGTAATAAAATCCTTTAAAGAAGAGGTATTTAGTAAAATCTGTTTTTTTAGCTTTCTCCCATGAAAAGGTTTTAGATGTCACTCATGCATGTTTGAGTAATCTAGCGATCTCTCCCAGGCCCTATTCGAACCCTCCTTATGGTTAGCAGTACGAGCCTGTACACCCATGCTCCCATGCGACAATTTTCCATAAATATACAAAAACATGATACAAAACTGTACACTACAACTTCATAAACCTGATGTTTCATTAGTGGGATACACATTTAATTTTTCTATTCTGGTGTAAGAATAAATGTAAAATTAAATGTTTTTGGCTGGGAACAACTGAACGACTAAACCTGATGTTTCATTAGTGGGATACACATTTAATTTTTCTATTCTGGTGTAAGAATAAATGTAAAATTAAATGTTTTTGGCTTTCATGTAGGAACGACTGAACCAGCTGTAACGATGATGATAATGCTAAAAGTATGGACTTGTATGGAGTTTTGAGTTGTAAATAAACTGCATAAACAGCCCAAACAGAAGACTACAACACTAATACTGAGTGTTGTAGTCTTCATGTGTTGCATCTTCAGGCTCTTTAGTGATGCTCTTGGCTCATCAGCTGCAGCATCGATTCCCTATAATCTGCCTTATATCATCTATGCACTGCTAAATGTTTACATGTGTCAACAATTAAACTAAACAGAGCTGTTTGGGAAATGGGCAAATCGAAAACCACACAGATTACAACGTGATAAGATACTGTCAATACCAGATTGAGTCTGGGAGGAGGGGCGGGGCCTGGAGGTATAAGGACCCGTGTGATTGGTCCAACAGCTATCTACACTTCAAACTCTGCCCCTGCAGCCAGTTGTTTGTAATCAGAAACACCTAGCTGTGATCAGGGCAGTCCTGTGTGATGTCACTTAGTACCTGAAATTGCAGTGGCCACTAGAGGCAGCACACACTTTTTGACTGTTTTTGACAAGAAAGCTGCAAATTTACCAAAATTGCCCAAAAGGACTAGGAATGGTAATACTATTGTAATGATCTGATGTGTTTAGCTCAGAGTTGACACCTTGTTGTTCTTGTTCCTGTTTATGTGTTGTTGTTTATGTAACTGCTTTTGTATGTGACACTTGGTTGCTATGCCGACAAGTTGATATGAAGGTTCTATTCGTCAGTTACTGGTCTGTTTTGGAGACTGGCTCTAGGGGTTAAGGCTGCTGTTGTTTTGCTCTTGTTTTGGCGTGGGTTACGGCCTACAGTAGCTCTTGTGTTAAAAAATAAACAACCAGAAGAAATTCGGCGTGCTTCCTCGCACCAGAACACTTCAATATTAAAACAGCATACACACAGTTTAGTAGCTTCCAATTTAAGTTTGCTGGCATACGCTCCTTAACATAGACTGTATAAAAGTGGACTAATCCAGTGTGACGTCACCCATAGCGTTCGGCTCTAGTCAAATGAAGCTCGTCAAGGCTTATAGGGGCAAGTTCCGACCGCGAGTATCATAGCAACCAAAGAGCCAATCTGGAGCCAGGCTGTTGATGGTAACGCACCTTCCCGTCCACACTGCTGGTTTAGCAGGGAGCGGGTACTTAGCAATGCTAGCTGGAGTGACCTCGGGGAAGGAAGACGCCTGATTTGTCTGTTATTAATGTTCATATCTTGATTTACAGACAAAATAGCAAAATAAAAACACCAGGATCATGTAGAGCGAGTTAATATGAACATTTTAAGACCAAAATGACAAGTCTGACAGCAGCAGCTAAAGAGAGAGGGGTGACAATTTCTCAATATAAAGAGCCTCCCATGCTCACTTCCTATTTGGAACGCAGCGGCTAGGTTAGCTATGTCCACTTATATATACAGTCTGTGCTCTTTACACATCTGTAATATAGTCAGTTCTTGAAATTTGGCTTGGATGATCCAACACGAGATTGCATTTTGATTCATATTTTTAGTGTAAAGTCATTGTATTTAACCCAATAATAAATAATTTACAAAACCGATTCGACCGACAGTAGATAAAACAGAATTCTAACACCATATCTGTACCATATTATCCAGTTGTCTTCGTCTCAGATATCATTGGCTCCGCTTGTGTCGGCAGCTGCTTCCCTTCCAGCGGAAATGCTCAGTGATTTGGCATGGGCGAGGTGCAGCGGTGCATTATGGGTCATTGCACAGTTTATCTGCAGGATCTTATGAGCTTGACATTCCCTATAAAAGGCAGATGGGAACAATGGAGGTGACAGCGTGGAGCGCGGTCTCGTCTCGGTCTCGGCGCTGGACCAGAGCCCATCCTCTTAAAGATCTTTTTTTGATCTGCAGTCCCAGTATGTCCTTTAGGGAATGTCAGCCTATTAAAAGTACACACAGAGCAGAAGTGCCATGGAGAGCGCCTTCTAACAACTCTTAAATGTGCTCCCTCTTTAATCGAGCCTGTAACTTAAACCCATTAATCCCTCACTCTGAATGCAAACACAGGCCAATTTAAACAGGGCCTTGCATACATTAAACACCTAATGTCATATTAAAGACGACAGGATTCCTTTATGGCTTTAGTGATAAACGACCTCACAGTCTGCACTACCAGTCAAAGGTTTGGACCATAGACTGTATATATAAATGGACATAGCTAACCTGCTAGCTGCCGCGTTCCTAATAGGAAGTGAGCATGGGCGCGCTTCCGGCTCCATCGGTTCCAATTCACTTTACATTGGAAAACTGTGGCCCCTCTCTCTGTAGCTGCTGCAGTGAGCCTCGTCATTTTGGTCTTAAAATGTTCGTATTAACCCGCTCTACATGATCCTGGTATTTTTATTTCACTATTGTCTGTTGTTAATGTTCATATCTTGATTTACAGACACAAATCAGGCATCTTCTTTCCCCGAAGACACTCCCGCTAGTGTTAGAAACAGGTTTGCTCCATGCTAAACCAGCAGCGAATTGGCTCTTTGGTTGCTATGATACTTGCGGTCAGAATTCCAAATATGGAACTGGACTTCAAATTTGCCCTATAACTGTTAGCTTCGATGAGCTTCATTTGACTGGAGCCGAACGCTGTGGGTGAAGTCACACTCACTTAGTCCACTTCTTTATACAGGCTATGGTTTGGACACACCCTCTCAGTCAGGGTTTTGTTCTTTATGTTTACTAAATTCTAGATTTTATATACATACAGATGATGTATGTAGATATATGCAGTGGTGGAGTGTAACGAAGTACAAGTAGTAAACTACTGTACTTGAGTACAAATTTTAGGTATCTGTACTTTACTTTAGTAGATTTTAAGATGGATACTTTTTACTTTTACTTCACTACATTTGAGAGCAGGTATCTGTACTTTCTACTCCACTACATTTTTGAACAGGACTGAAAAGTAAAAGTATTATTGTCTGAGACCTGCTGAAAAGGCTGAGGGTTTATTTTTAACATGTTCATAATTTGAGCAAACAAAAATGTTCAAATAAAAACAGATGGAAAAAACTATTGATTCAGTTGTTTCTGCTGAACAAAATTCAAAACAAATCTTTATCAAAATCACTACATTTGAAGCTTTATAAGACCTCAAAAACTACGCAAAATACTTTTACTTTTTACTCTTTAAGTACATTTTTAAAAGGCTACTTTAATACTTTTACTTAAGTACAAGTAAAAGTATCACATGAAAAAATCTACTGGAGTATTTTTTTTGCCCTGGTATCTGTACTTTTACTTAAGTAACAAAATTGAGTACTCCTTCCACCACTGGATATATGAAAGATATATAACATTAAGTAGCAAAGAAAGAAAGGTTATTTAACTCAACTGAATATTTTTGTATATTTTATTTTCAAATGCTCAAAGTATCCAGCCTTTGCTTTGTGTGCCTTGTCCGGGTCAAGAAATACCAAAAGTGCAAAGCAGGGTTCAAAGCAAAGGGTGGCAGTTTTAAAAAAAAATCTAAAATCTAAAACATATGAGTCCATTCATAGTTGTGGTGTTTTCAGTGAGAATCTGCAATGGAAATAATCATGGAAATAGAACCATTTTAATTTTAATTTTAATTTTATTTTACATTTTCTTCATTGTAGAACATAATATGACTAGTCCCTCCACCACCACCACACACCCGCCCGTACTCTCCGATCAGCTGATGCCAACCTCCTGTCTCCCATCATCAGGGCTAAACACAAGACCTGGGGGGACAGGGCCTCCTCCGCTGTTTCCCCCACCCCTCTGGATCCCCCTCCCCAAACACATCAGAGACTCACCCATACTCGCCATCTCCAAAACAGCTCTGAAACTCACCTGTTCAAAACCGCCTTCAGATATCTGCACCCCCTCTTTTCTTATCTGTTTCTTTCATTTGTGCTTTGTGGGTTAGGGGTTCGGGGTTAGGGTCTTGAACTGTGTGAAGCGTCTTTGAGTGTCATGAACAGCACTATATAAATGTTATGTATTTTTATTATTATTATTCGAATAGGAAAGTAGGAGGAACTGCCACGTTAAATATATAACTCTCACAGCAAAGATCAAATGCAATATCAACAGTTCTTCTGTTTTTTTCAAATTTAAAATCCAGATTACGTATACTGTCTCTTTTAAAACACAAACTTAAAAACCACTGGAGCGATTCTCAAAAGTGATTCTCAAAGTTCATTCTAACCGCTGACTTGGCTCCTATTTCAGAGCTTTTCATTTGACAGTATGACATTCAAGTTCCCGTTGCACAGAGACAAAATACCACTGGAATGGTCATGACAGCTATATTTACGATTTGAGCTGTAGGTCCAGAATATGGCATTTTTCAAAACATTAAGCCAACAGTACCAGTTTTACATAAAGATCTACACTACCAGTCAAATGTTTGGACACACTTTTTATTTCATGTTTTTTCATATTATTTACATTGTAGATTCTCAAGGACGGCATCAAAACTAGGAATGAATAGTTTTGAATATTTCCTGGTAAAGTACAATGTAATCAATAGGAAAATCTGGTTTTTGGCCCTCATCTGGGATTATGACATCAGAATCTGAAAATCACTCATTCGTAGTGTCCACGTTTATCTCGCAAACTTTACCCCATCCACTTAAATGGTACATTTTTATACAGCACTTTTCCACCTTCAAGTCCCTCAAAACGCTTTACACCAAGGAACCATTCACACATTCACACACACATTCATACACCAGTGTACACAGACACTGGGGGTGAGGTGGGTTAAGTGTCTTGCCCAAGGACACAACAACAGTGTTCTTCTGTGGGAGCTGGAATCACACCGCCAACCTGTGGATCAGTGGATCTGACCACTCAACCATTGACGTTTATGTTATATTAGTAAAATACCGCCTCTTTAATACCCCACAGAAGTAGAATACCCCCTCTTTAAAGGGCCTGTGGATTGTTTTAACAGCACACATATTAACATTATATAACTGAGTGTGCTTGTGCTTGTGTGCAGACACCCTCTGTTCCCGCTGCTGGCTCTGCTGTTTGAGAAGTGTGAGCAGGCCACACAGGGCTCTGAGTGCATCACCTCGGCGAGCTTCGACGTCGACATCGAGAATTTCGTCCATCAACAGGAGCGAGAACACAAACCCTTCTTCAGCGAAGACCCAGAGCTAGACAATTTGGTAAGAACTCGCTCACACATGAAAGTATTAAGGACTGAAGAACACCACAACTATTATGTCTGCTACTCAGTTTAGTCATTACCATTTCACAACCTCAGACGTTTATATTTTTAAATGTGTATAAACATAATGGGCTTGGCTAATACAGTAATGACGTTTTTGTATTTTCAACAACAGTGATGAAAAATTGGGACAGTTGCCATAACAATTAACAATTCAGAACTAAATCTTGTATCTTCTGAATGGGCAAAAGTCCTCAAAATGGCACTTATAACAGGAAATTGAAACCCATGAATAGACGTAGGGCTGGGAGATATATCGATATTTAAAATATAATATAATTTTGCACAAGATATACATTTGGCCATATTGTAAATATCGATATAATGTAACCCTGTGAAAAGAGAGCCACACACTGCTCCTCAGCCCGTTTGTTTCCCAGCTCTCTCGGCTCCTCCTCCTCACACAGAGCTGCATCCTGAGTGTGCCCGTGTCACAGGCTTCTCTGTCTGCATGTCCTGTTCTGTGAGTCTGGACTAAAGCTGTCCACTGTCCACCGGGATCTGCAGGAATATCTATCCAGGATTTACCTGGAGCTTTATTCTGCTCACGTTTAAGTTTTCAGGAAGAGACACTCCCACAAGCGGCAGCGTGAGCAGTTAGTTTTTTCAAACATTTCCACTGCAGACAGCTTCATGTTACTTAACGTTAGTGCAAAATACACTCAGAAACTGTCCCAAACTAACTCCATACTGTGTCCCCCAAAGGAAAGGGCGGTGTAGGCTGTAGTTTCTCTCATAAAAGTTTGCTAAGGAGCTAAATTATTAGCATCAGGGGCAGCTAAAACATGGCTACATTGTTGTTTTAGTGCCATTTTTTTCATTTTCCACCTGTTTTAAAATAAATCCTGTCTTAGAAATGCGCAAGCACTACATATATAAAATATACATATATAAAAAACATCTGTTTGCCACAGTTAAAAGAAAAGTCACAAAGTATTCTAAGAGAGAATGAGGAGAAGTTGACCAATTAGACTTATTTGCTGCAGTAGGTAAATTAAAATGATGCCCAGCCCTATAGGCTATAACTGAGGGCAGCTAACTTTATATTTCAATGGACCCAGGGGGACTAGCTGACTGCATTGCTTTCAGCTAATGGGATCCAAATAAATAAACAAATAAACAAAACTAAGCTGTTATGCATAATACTAGTATTTTATGTTGGATTTTTTAACAAGGAACGGGCATCACCAAAACATTTTAATCATTGGCTGGTAGGGAAAAATATACTGACATTTTTGTCCATATCGCCCAGCCCTAATTCTACAGCTAGGAACTCCAAGGGTCCTGCACTGAGACTGTCCACTGCTCCTGACAGGTTCAAAACAGAAACGTCATCACTCCCTTCACCTCATCCACTTCTATCAGTACTATTGCACAATAATAATAAGTTTACTCAACATTAGACTTGTATTCAAACAAACTTTATTGATACACAAGGGAAATTACTGAGACACAGCTCTCACACATCACAATAAAACAACAACAAGAAATAAATGGTGTTAAATTCTAAACAATTAAAGTGATAAAAACAGCAAAAGACTCAGAACAAATATACAGAGTTGTTTATGAACTTGCAGACAAGGCAAGGCAAGTTTATTTGTGTATCACAACTGGTACACAAAGTAATTCAAATACATTAAAATCACAAAACAGACAAATCAAAACATAAATAGTCATCATAAAATTAACATTAAATAATAAGAAGAAGAGTGCAGAATAAAAACCTTTCAGTCATATGCACAGTTAAACAGAACCGTCTGGAGCCTGGATTTAAACATTGTCAAAGTAGAGGCCTGTCTCACATCTTCAGGAAGACTGTTCCAGGTTTTAGCTGCAGAAAACTGAAATGCTGATTCACAGCAAAGTAGGCCTGCCCCAGTTCCTCGTTTGCTTTTACTTCAGCTCACTAGCAGTTTACTGCTACTATGTCTGGAACTACTACAGTGTACTACCTCCTACTGTTACTACTACTCAGGCCTGTCACGATCATCACTATATCCACTTATCGTTCAATATATAGCTGCTGGAACTATATTTTTTGGGTTCAATATTTACTCATTTGTTGACATTGGTTTTTTGGTTATTTTTTAGCTTTATGATCAGATTTAAGCCGTAAAAGTTTGAATGAATAACTTGTGTGACTCATTACAGATGCACGACTAAAGTGTGTTAGATTCTGCTGTTTATTTATTGCAGCACATGATTTTTAACAATACTGTAGATTTAGAATAATTTTTTGTGGTTTAAATCTGCTCTTGGGTTTTTGTGTCAGTGGTATAAATTAGTTTCAATATTATCGTTTATCATCTATATTTACTTCAGCGATATATCGAACTTCAAAATGTGTTAATGTGACAGGCCTAGTGCTCATAGACTTTATAAAGACTAAGTGAGTGTGATGTCACCCATAGCATTTGCTCCAGTCAAATGAAGCTCATCGAGGCTAGAGCATTTATAGGGGCTAATTTGGAGCCGAGTTCCATATTTGGAATTCCGTGCGCAAGTATTATAGCAACCAAAGAGCCAATCTGGAGCGAAGCTGTTGAAGGTAACACCCCTTCCCATTCGCACCACTGGTTGAGAGGGGTGACAATTTTTCAATGTAAAGTGATTTGGAGTCGATGGAGCCGGAAGCGCCGCCCATGTTCACTTCCTATTTGGAATGCGGCGGCTAGTGGGTTACCTATGTCCATTTATGTATACAGTCTATGATAGTACTACTACAATACTATAATAACCCTGGTCATAAGATGCATGCGCCATCAAAAATACCTGAATTTGCACATTTCGACTTTGTAAAAACTGCTCATTTCTGCTGCGTTTCCAAATTGTACAACCCAGTGTTTTGAAATACGTCTCCATCATTATCAATCAAACACATTTTCAGTTTTTACAGTGCATCCCGTGATTACTGCCACACATCGTCCCCACCTTTCTGCTGTAGTCCTCCTCCTGCCTCCGCTCGTTCTAATTACACATTTTGTCAAAAGGGATGCGGCTGATCATGTCCCCAATAGAAGAGAGTGGGCGGAGACTAGATAAAAAGTGCGCTCGTGACATTGGTAGGCTATAACAGTCTATTAACCCTGCATCTGGGGGTTTTACGGGCCGCTGGGTGTAGAGTCGGTCCCAAAGGGCACGAGCCTGGCACACTGGTCTGACGGTGGCAGTGATGGGCGCTGCACTTACTGGTCCCTTGATTAAACCCACATGCTTTAATTAGCTGATTTATGTGTGTCTAGAACAAGCACTTTTCTGTCCATTATGTTGACCTTGATGGACGACTTTGGGGGAACAGAGTGAGGAGTGAAAAAGTGGGGGAATCAGGATGTTAGATTGCGTTCAGATATCAAGGTTGAAGTTAGGGTTTATACCATAGACTGTATAAAGAAGTGGACTAAGTGAGTGTGATGTCACCCATAGCGTTCGGATCCAGTCAAATGAAGCTCATCGAGGCTAGAGCAGTTAAATCGGCGAATTTAGAGCCGAGTTGCATATTAGTAATTCCGGCCGCGAGTATCATAGCAACCAAAGAGCCAATCCAGAGCGAGGCTGTTGAAGGTAACGCCCCTTCCCGCCCGCACCGCTGGTTTAACAGGGAGTGGGTGTTTAGCAATGCTGTCAATCAAAGATGTTACTTACGCTAGTGGGAGAGACCACGAGGAAAGGCAGTGCCTGATTTGTCTGTTATTAATGTTCATATCTTGATTTACAGAAACAATAGCAAAATAAAAACACCAGGATCATGTAGAGCGGGTTAATACAAACATTTTAAGACCAAAATGACGAGGCTGACAGCAGCAGTTACAGAGAGAGGGGCGACAGTTTTCTAATGTAAAGTGAATCGGAGCCAGAGTCAATGGACCCGGAAGTGCGCCCATGATCCCTTCCTGTTTGAAACGCGGCGGCTAGCAGGTTAGCTATGTCGATTCATGCGGTCTGTGGTTTATACATTTACAAAATGGCTGGCACCTCGATCTACGGTTGTAAACGTGTATTAAGGTGTGTTGCCAGGTAAACATTTTTCCCACGGAATTGGGCGGCTTTTTAAGATCTGCCGTTGGTGAAAAATATTGTCCGTTTGAAGAGAGGATAAGGTGTTGTTTGCTCTCACCAGCGTTGCCAGGTGCTTCCAGTGGAATTGGGTGTTTTTTTAAGAGCTGCTGCGATTGAAAAATATTGTCTGCGGGCTTGGCCAGAGTATTTTTCCACATAAAATGTATTGATTTTAGGATAATGCTAATGCTAGTCCTGATTTTCAGTGACAAATCATTCATTCATATTCAAAGCCATCCGCGCTCTGTGAAGCTTCTATTTGTGCGAGAGAGAGCTCCCCTCTCTCTGTGCAGTGTGAGGAGGGGGCAGGGCTGTGTGAGGAGGAGGAGGCGAGGCTCTGTGAGGAGGGGGCGGGGCTGTGTGACGAGGGGGTGGGGCTATGTAAGGAGGGGGAAGGGCTGTGTTGGACCGTTTTTCATGCGCTCTTGTGTGGGTTGGGTCACTGAATCCTGGCAACTCTAGTATGTAGTGCCAACATGTACAGCACAGGGTCAAAATGAGAGCGATGTGTGCTGTCTGCATCTAATTCTAAAATATTTTTTTTTATCAGCCACAAACCAGGAAATAATGCTGGTGCACTGTTTGCATGCTCGTTAGTTAGCATGACTGTGAAAACGCACCTATAAACTCTTTGCGGTGAATAATTAGGATGCTAAAAAGAGTGAGGAGCACGTTTAAACAGATGGAAACGGTTTCAGGCAAAGTAAAGTTTATTTGTATAGCACAATTGGTACACAGAGTAATTCAAAGTGCTTTACAGAATAAGAAAGACACTGAAATTACAATTGAAACAAATCAAAACATAAATAATCATAAAATTAACATAAAAAGAGCAGAGTGCCAAATGAAAACCTTTCAGTCATATGCACAGCTAAACAGAACCGTTTGGAGCCTGGATTTAAACTTTGTTTCAAATGAATTACTTTATGTTACATTTTTAAGACAGTAAAAATAAGGTGCAGCACCTTAAGGACCACAGTTTTAATAGGATTTGAGGATATTTTTGAATCACCAACCTACATAAAGTAGGATGCAAGGTGTAAATAAGCTAAATTATTCAAATATTAGTTGTAGATTCATTTATGTTCAAAAAAGGCACATAATTTGTCTTGTATTTACTCTCTGAAGTCTCTGCTCGTGGAGACAATTATCTATTTGAGAAAACTGCTCCCTTATTATTCTCCTTGGAATTTTTATGAATCAATGTCCAGTAATGGCTCTGTCTAACACACCTGCGTCATGTGAAGAACAGTTATTGTTTTGTGCATGAGACTAAATAGGAGGTTTGAAAAAATAAACATGTTAAAATGCTTCAGGGATGATTAGTGCATCTTTTTCTTTCAGTTTAGGCCATTATGTTCTATCAGTTGAGTCTATTTTTTTTACACAGCGTTTGTTCTTTGGTAAATATTTCACAACTTCGGGTGATAATAGCTCAGTTGGTAGAGTGCTCATCCTCTGATCTGAAGGTTGGCGGTTCGAATCCCGCTCTCAACATAAATATCATTGGTTGAGCGGTCAGATCCGTTGACCCACAGGTTGGCAGTGCATTTCCAGCTCCCAAAGATGAAAGCTGTTGTTGTGTTCTTGGGCAAGAGATTTAACCCACGTCTGTGTGAATGGGTGAGTGTTTTGAAGGTAGAAAAGCCCTATATAAAACCGTAACTACACATTTTACAGTAATGAGGTATCAGAGGCTGGTCTAGGTTACTATATGGTCTAGGTCCACTATAAAAATAGTAGGTTGCATTTGAAAATGTAAGAATGTGCTCTGCTCCGGGTGGAAGTACTAGAAAAATAATACTAATAACACTTGGGTGCATTGAAACAGAGCAATGCTCTATGTAGTTCTATGTAGTTCAATCTAACTTTACAATGCAATAGTCAAAGTCCATTATAACTTTTTGCTGTCAATATTACAAATCCAGAAGAATTGACAAAAAGACAGAAATATGAACTGACAAACTAATACAAGAATCACATTTCATGTTTGTCCAGATCCAAACTACAGGGTTAGCAGTTTTTATGCAGAGTAAGACCCCTCGAGACACAGGGAGGGCATCTGACACACAGGGAGGGCATCTGACACACAGGGATGGCATCTGACACACAGGGAGGGCGTCTGACATACAGGGACATTTCAGAAGATACTTGTACAGATCTAAACTACAGTGTTAGCAGTTTTTATGCAGAATAAGATGTGCACATGTGTATTGTATAACTCATTTTCTGTCTGTGTGTCCATGTGCTCAGATGGTGAAGGCCATCCAGGTTCTGCGGATCCACCTGTTGGAGTTGGAGAAAGTGAATGAGTTGTGTAAGGACTTCTGTAACCGCTACATCACCTGTCTCAAGACCAAGATGCACAGTGATAACCTGCTACGAAACGACCTGGGAGGACCCTACTCCCCCACACACACCAGCCTGGGCCTACAGCAGGTCAGACACTACACTCTCTATCACTATGCAGGGCCCTGATCAAATCTAAAATCTATGATGATGTAGGTAACTTTGTTCTAGTTTAGGAGATATTTTGACCCCTAGACGTTTTGTGTCTATTGTGGGTACTTTTGGTATTTTTTATTATTGTCTGAGACCTGCTGAAAAGGCTGAGGGTTTATTTTTAACATGTTCATAATTTGAACAAACAAAAATATACAAATAAAAAACTGCTAGTAAAAAACGATCGATTCAGTTGTTTCAGTTGAACAAAATTCAGCACAAATCTTCAAAATCAAAATTTGAAGCTTCATTAGATCTCAAAATCTGCATGAAATACTTTTACTTTTTACTCTTTAAGTACATTTTTCAACAGGTACTTTAATACTTTTACTTAAGTAGATTTTTTTATGTGATGCTTTTACTTTTACTTGGGTCACTATGGGTGACATCACACTCCCTTAGCTCACTTCTTCATACAGTTTATGATAAGTACACGTGCTGCCAAGAAGTCTGCCACAGTCCCATATTACACATCGATATCTTGAGTACAGCCCTAGTAATAACTTTATAGTTCTATAATATTTGTTGCATATTTTCACTAAAAACATGACCTACATTTCGACATGATGGCGTTGTAGTTGTGAGGCAGACCGCTCACTAGTGTCTCTCTGTGATCCCCCAGGAACTAATTCAGACCTCCTCTCCACCCATGACCTCTGTCTCCAGCTCGGTTAACCCCGCGGGGATCGTAGTGCCGGCCGGCGGTCTGCAGCAGGGAGGCGTGTCCATGACGACCATCAACTCTCAAGTGGTGTCTGGTAAGAGCTCTAGAAATACTACACACTCTATGCAAACACAAACTGTCCATGTGTTCTGTTGGATCCATTATTTATATATTTCTATATTTATTTTTTCAGCATAGCTCATTGTGTCTGCAGGTCAACTTCAGTGCAGATTAATATACACCACCAGTCAAACGTTTGGATACACCCTCTCATTCAGTGTTTCTTTTCTTTATTTTTACTACTTTCTACATTTTATATACATACAGAAATATCACATATACATAGACGATATAAAGAAGTCAGTGTGACGTCACCCATAGCGTTTGGCTCCAGTCAAATGAAGCTCAGAGGCTGCAGTTATAGGGGCCAATTTTGGAGCCAAGTTCCATATTTGGAATACCGACCACGAGTATCATAGCAACCAAAGAGCCAATCCGGAGTGAGGCTTAGCAGGGGGCGGGCGCTTGGCAACACTGTCAAACCTGCTAATGCTAGTGGGAGTGAACAAACCCTAACCCTAACCCTATCCATCTGATTTGTCTGTTGTCTGTATCTTGATTTACGGACACAATAGTGAAATAAAAACCCCAGGATCATGTAGAACATTTTAAGACCAAAATGACGAGTCTGACAGCAGCAGTTACAGAGAGAGGGGCAACAGTTTTACAATGTAAAGTGAATTGGAGCCCGTGTCGATGGACCAGGAAGTGCGCTCATGATCACTTCCTATTTGGAACACAGTGGCTAGCAGGTTAGCTATGCTATGTTTATATATACAGTCTATGCAAATATATGTATATGTAAGATATATGGAATT
>JACM01061311.1:0-36441 GCA_000787095.1 Periophthalmodon schlosseri | reverse complement strand
GTGTCTTGAATCTGTGCAGGGTACAATCAAATCTCAAGACTATCAAGAGAGAAATGTGCTGGCCAGTGTCAGAAAGCTTGGTCTCAGTCGCAGGTCATGGGTCTTGCAACAGGACAATGACCCAAAAGACACAGCTAAAAACACCCAAGAATGGCTAAGAGGAAAACATTGGACTATTCTAAAGTGGCCTTCTATGAGCCCTGACCTAAATCCTATTGAGCATTTTTTGGAAGGAGCTGAAACATGCCGTCTGGAAAAGGCACCCTTCAAACCTGAGACAACTGGAGCAGTTTGCTCATGAGGAGTGGGCCAAAATACCTGCTGAGAGGTGCAGAAGTCTGACAGTTACAGGAATCGTTTGATTGCAGTGATTGCCTCAAAAGGTTGTGCAACAAAATATTAAGTTAAGGGTACCATCATTTTTGTCCAGGCCTGTTTCATGACTTTATTTTTTAAAATAATTCTGTTGAAGTATGGTTAAAAAGCAATGTCTGACTTTCATTGGTAAAATTTCATAGATTTTTTTATTTATTACTTTTGTCAGATTCAAGTTATTTCTGTGACCAGTGTGTTTTTCTTTCATTAACTGAAGGGTATCAACAATTTTGTCCGTGTGTATATGCTAAAAATGATCAGTAATGAGTGAGGCTTATTTCATCAGGCTCATTTGAGGATTTAAGTTGAGAAGTATCTCACAGCAGAGGAAGATTGACGGTAGAAATCCCCATTTCCCTTGCCGTAACAGTGTAGTAGCATTACGCATATAAAATTGTGAGAGGTCAAAGATCAGTGTTTAGCTTTGATTGCTAACTCTTACCTCACATAAGAGAGTGCTTGTCTTATGAGAGAAATCTAGGTGCGTTTTTCAATAGGTTGAACAACGCCTCTATGCTAAAATCACTCCATATAATGTCATGTTATATGAGGACTTAAAGTGTGTACTGTCAAATATGCCCTGGTGCAATTGGATAGGTGCACTTATCTCCATGGAGACGAGCCACCACCAGTCAGGTCACAGGTCACATCTGTGGAGAAACAAGCCTGCTACATTGAGAATGGATGTTTTGCAAAGTAAACACAGCCTAGTTTAATAAATGCCAGGCCACGAATAAAGCAATAAAATCTCTAGAGACAAGCAGAAAAGTTACATAGTGCACCTTTAAAAATTAGCGCTCACATTTGAAACACACTTTGCTTTGCCTGGAATGTTCTTCACTATGGCATTAAACTTACCAGTGTTTTAATTGACCATAAAAACATGCAGTTTTACTATTGATTTTTTTTCTATAGATCTGAATTGTAATTTAGCCTTGCGGTGTCACTGCATGGAGATGGATGTGTTTATTGTCAGGAACTTTCCAGGTAAAGCATTAACATATCCATAGAGACAAGAAGGTTACATAGTGCACCTTTAAATATATGTCCAAAAGGTGTCTAGTCAAAATATAAAACTAGCTCATATCAAACTTAACTTTTGCATTTCCCATTTATGGTTCAGTCATTCATAAATACTGCAGTGAAACGTGAAAGTTGAAGGTAACCAAAAATATGCAGTGGGTTCTATAAGTGCCACAATCTCGTTTGGGTCCAAAATATACGCACATTACTTTGATAGTGACGCATTTGCAGTCTCCACAATATCTGATAAAATCCCCTCAAATTGAAAACGAAAGCCGCGTTGGGGGGACTTGCTGCCGTCTAGCGCAGCGTCTCCTCTGGCCCGCTGTGCTCTTAATAATGTATGAAGGCTAAGTCTCCGGTCTGCTTCCTCTCTTCATTCTCAAATGTCAGAGGTGAGCGGAGAGGAGCGGAGAAATTCTGAACTCACCATACAAAAGATCCAGCTTCTTCAAATTCAGTCTGTTCAACAACTCGAATATTTTTTTTGCAGGTGGTAGTAAACAACCCACGCTATTTATCTGAGGAGGGAAATATACTTGCGGACTCGGTAGGTGGTCTAAAATGTCCGGCGTAGATGGGAAAATGAGGGCGGAATTTCGCTAAACAGGCAGGGAGTTTTATCGAGAAGAAGCAGTGGAGCAATAGGGCACGTGTTGGAGAATACAGAGGTGGAAAGCAACAACGGTTTTCATGTAATTCAAATGTGTGTGAGTGAGTTTGGGAGAACCAACTATTTTATTAATGTTTTTGTCATTCTTGAAAAAATGATCTAGAACAACCTGTTGCTAACAATGTGTACGCTTTTCACCAGCAAGGACCACACCACAACAATGGTAAAAGGTACATGGTCACATTTTTATACAGCACTTTTCCACCTCCAAGGCACTCAAAGCTCTTTACATCAAGGAACCGCTCACCCATTCACACACACATTCATACACCAGTGTACGCAGACACTGGGGGCGAGGTGGGTTAAGTGTATTGCCCAAGGACACAACGGCAGCTGGAGAGGAGCAGGAGGAGGTTGAGGTGTGGTCCTGCTCCTGAATCTCAGTGAATCACATTAACTCCATTTACCAAGTACTTAGGATGTTAACCCTTAATTACCCATAGGATTGTCACTTGCAGAGAACAAAACAATTTAAATAGTATAATAATTATTTACTGTACATAAAATTGACAAGATTGTCTTAAAAAACACATTCTGCTTTTTCCTATGTTTCCCAAAACTACTGGGAAAACAGTTCTGAGGTTCTGACATTGTAAACAATTTTCAATATTATTTTTCTCAAATGATCAATTGAGAAAAATATTTGTTTTTAACTATTAAAAAAATCATAATTGGTTTATTTTTTGCTTTGATTTTGCACGTGTATTTTTTGTTATTTGAATTCATATAAATGTCTATAATTCAAAAAGTAAAACAGATGGAAACTTCAAATACATTTTCTCTAATTTAAAAAAACTGTGAAAAAAAACTGTGAAAGACAGAGCACTGGAACTTTAGAATTGTTGTGTTTTGTTCTCAAGGTAGTCAAAGTACAAGTGTTGTGACAGGAAGGGTATCTGGTTTTTAAAGACCTGTAAAAATCAAAGTTGTTTAGTTTCTCTACAATTGCTCTTGTATTAAAAAAATATATAGAAATCAACAAACCAATGTAACGGCAAAAGAAAAGGCAAAACATAAAACAAGAACAAAAACAAAAAAATAACCTTGCTAATCGTGGTCTTTCCTAACCCAGTGTTACAATCCCCATTTGGAGGACAATTGATTCCACTGCAAGGCGAGAAATGGCGGCACATCACTATAGCTCATGATATATACTTTATGTCTTCCTGCTATTACACACAGCTAATACACGATAGCTCCAGGCAAAGGAACTCGGACTACCTCCCAATGGGATAAGATATATTCGTACGGAACACCTCCCAGAAGAGTTATCAACTGCCTGGACCACCATAAATCCAAGTATAAATCTCAACAATGGACAGCTGATGAAGTGGACCTTGTTCTGTAGAAGTGTTTCAGACAAGTACGTATTAGCCGCGTGTCTCACTAAACCAGAGCGAGGCTGGTTAATGGATAGTTACTATGCAGTGTGGTGTGCAGTGTTTGAAGGGCACAAGACTGGGAGCACTTTGTTGTCTGAATGTGTGTTTTAAAAGCAGACCGTCTTTTTCTGTTTTTACTGACACATGATTCACTTTTGACATTTTGTTGAACTTAAACACCATAAAAAGAAATGTCTCCCACGACTTCCTGTTCAAAATGGTGCGGAATTGAGTCTGGTCTCACTCTTAACGCTATTTATGGGTTTAGCTTTCTGTTTGTAGACTTTTGAGCTTTCGAAACATAGAATATTTTGTTTGGAATTATTAATTTTTGAATCAAATGGCAAAGCAACATTATTAAACCACACATGTATTTGCCAGAAGTCCAGAATAACTGAAGGCCTCTGTGACCCGGCTCCAGGTCACAGAGGCCTTCAGCAGCCTGACTTCACTTCTCACCTCAGACACTTCCTCCAGCTCTTCCAGTAAGGTGTTAGGTCAGCTGAAACACATCAAGTGTCCCTCAAGTGTATGCTGGGTCTTCCTCAGAACATGCCCGGAACACCTCCCCAGGGAGACGTCCAGGAGGCATCCAAAACAGTTTTGCTTCTCACCCTATTTCTAAGGGAGCACCCAGTCACCCTGCGAAGGAAACTCGTTTCAGCCTCTTGTATCCGCGATCTTGTCCTTTCGGTCATTACCCAGAGCTCGACTGTAGGTGAGGGTAGGAACGTAGATTGACCGGTAAATCAAAAGCTTTGCCTTTTGACCTTTTGACTGCTCCTTTTTCACCACAGCGGTCTGATACAGCGACCGCATCACTTGAGGCAGGGACTCTCCACCCACCCGGAGAGGGCGCCGCCTTTTTCCAGTCGAGAACCATGGCCTTGAATTTGGAAGAGCTTTTCATCCCAGCCGCTTCACACTCGGCCTCAAACCGACCCAGTGCATGTTGCATGTCCTGGGTTCCTTTCTCTTTCTTTCTAAACAGCCATATTCGTTTTAATATGGACCATCCTTGAAGCTAATCTACCAATTATAATCGACCAATACCCCATCTGAACTCGGGGAAATACACCGGTGATCAGACCAGCACCTTTTGGTTTTGGAGAAGAGTGTATTCTGGATCCAAGCAACATAAGTATGACCTAGAGTCTTATTTTTTGAAAAATTCCAGCAAGTACAGGGCTGTTGTTACAATACAGGATTAAACAAACATGTGTGAAAAATACAGCTTTGACTGATCTAGTGATGAAAGAAAACCATTATAACAATTTCACATTTATACATATTTTTTTTTTCTGTTGATGAGCGATGTAAAATTGAACATGTTTGAAAGGAGTGGCATTCACCTTCCAGCTCACACGCGCACACACACATACATACACACATACACACACACGTACACGCACACACACACACACACATGCACACACACACATACACACACACACACACATACATACACACATACACACACACGTACACACACACACAAACACACACACACCACAGAGAGATGTGCAAAGAGCACAGTGCAGACATATGACCACACACACACATACACACACACACACACACATACATACACACACACACACACAGAGACTTTGAGGGCTCAGTCTGAGAGTGAAGGGGAGTCAAAAGTGAGATGTCAGAGGATCAAACCGGTGTTTAGCTTTGATCGCTCGCTCTTACCTCACAAAGCAGTCTGTTATAAGAGAAATGCAAGCGTTTTTTCACTTTGTCTGAATAATGCATCTATTTTATTCTCTTTGGTGGTGATTGCTTCAGGTTGCTTTTGTGAATGTGGTTGCAGCTTTATTTGATGGAAGATAATCATACATGATGTGTTCTGCTGTATTTCTCTAGCTCAAATTAAATTTGCAATGTGTTCTGGTTAGTGGTCCGCCACCTACTTATCTCGAGGGAGACAGTCAATCTAATTACAAATGGTAGCTTTAAACTGATCTATTTTATCTTTTTTTTTTTTTTTTTTTTCAATTAAAATGTTTTATTGGTTGTTAAAGTGAAAAAAAATTGCATAGCACACTCAGATGGCCTATGTCCAAAACCTTTTTTAAAGATAACATTTCGGCAAAAAGCCTTCTTCAGATAATTTTTTGTTCTTGTTTTGGACCACAGTACATTTTAATTATCTTCATGTCTTCATGGAGATACAGTAGATCATTTTAACCATGAGACAATCAGGTGGCAGAGTCCACCAGAAAAGCTAAATATAGTTTTTACTTGATTAAATTACTCCTCATTCACGCTTTGAGACGTGCAACGCATGACTTCCATCCTGGACATCTATCTCGCTGACCTCCACCAGTCACATGATCACAGAACACATTCACAGATTTGGTTTGGTTGTCTTCCCAAAGGACACACCGATACCTTAATGGGAAAACATATTTACATACAAACTGATGTTGTGAAAAATATTCCTACAGTGGATGCCAGTATCAAGTCGGGTTAAATGGGATGGACAGAAATGTAAAATTTGAATTATGACTATCACAACCACCCAGTTTAAATAGTTGGGTCTCATTTCAAAGCAGAACACCAGCTGTATGTTGAGGGAGTGCGGTGTAATGTTTAGCCGGTGTGCTGTACAGGCTCAGGGAGGCGTCCATCTTGATTTGAGCTGACAGAAGCGCTGTAGAGGCACTCGTACATGTGGGAACAGGGAGATCGTGTCAGATCAATTGTCCCTCACACACAGCGGCGTGTTGAGTTACACTGGAGTCATGGTATGCAGATACAAATCAGGTAGAAAATACATGGACTGAGAGAAAAGATGCTGATTCATGGTGAAAAGTAAGTATCTAGTTGTGAACCATGTAAACTCAAAGAAAAAATCAACACGGATTGTGATTTGAACCCAAGACCTTCTTCTTGTGGGTTAAAAGTGCTAACACAGAGTAACCAAAATCAAATGGTCAGACATTTGTACTTCTTTGCATTTTAGAAGTTGGAAAGTTCAACACTTTTCAGATAGCTACACCTTTTAGGGTCTATTCTTATCTAGAAAGTACAGGCAATAACAGGGGAGAGGGAAGTCTCATAGTTTCAGTTTAGAGCTAAAGAGGCAGCACCGTGGCTATGGGTCAAATGGAGGGGTCAAATGTAGAGGTCAAATTTCCTTACCTGACAATAAACCTTACCAGTGTAACTGCATTTTTACTTGACTTTGTTGTAATTTGTCATATTCTCTCACTGATTGTACCACCAACTGTGAAATAAATGAGTTAATATGATTGACTGAGATTCAGAAGCAGGACCGTGCCTTAACCTCCTCCTGCTCCTCTCCAGCGAACCACAGCTCCCCTCATCCACACCTCCAATTACCCAGAAGCCAGCCCTCCCACCCCAAGCCTCTTGTTCATCTTTGAGCGAGAGAGAGGGGGTCCTGAATCATCAGAGCCCCCATCCTGAGTCTCAACCCAGCCTCCACATTTCTTCATATCATCACTCTTGAGAAGTTGCGAAAACTCGACCAGATGTCATTGATAGTGCCTGGATGAAGACAGCTTAACCCAAGTGGCCATTTTGGTTTCGCTAGGTAGAGTTCACTCACTACCATCACTATCTTTTTGGTTGTGTGATGTCAGTAGTGTCCATGTCACCATACTGTACATGACAAGAGCTGATCTGGCCATAAGGAAAGTTACACACACTGAGTGAAGGATAAAACCAGCTGAGAGCCATTTCACGGGAGCTGATATTATTTCAAACTTTTGATTATAATTATTGATTCACATTTGGCTCGGAAAAAGGGCAAGGTTAATCCATTAACAGTGACTGGCTTTTGAAAGTGATTTCAGTTTAATCTACCTGCAGGGTAGGTTTCGCAAAGTTGAATACAAACTGATCTCATGATTTACCATTACATTTTTAAAGTGAATAGACATTGAAAAGACACTGAAAAGACTTTTGCAATGGTAAGGATTGGGGAAAGGCAACAGCAAACATATTGTAATTGGTGGAAATGAACTTCCTATCCATGGATTTCAGCATGAAGAAAAAATGTGATTGTTGTCGTAGCCATGAACAATTTAAAACACAATATTATATCTTTTGAATGGGAAAAAAGTCCTAAAAATGTTGCATGTAACAGGAAGCTGAAACCTATGAATACCTGTCAATCTTTAATTCAACCAGGAAATTTCCAATGTAAAAATATTTTTTTCTGATTGGATTTGGACTGTAGACTCGTGCGTGGGTTAGGGTTAGACACATGTTAAGTGTTGGAGCTGCGTTTAGTCCCAGTGTTTCATTCAACTAAAGCCTCCTGTGCTCCATCTGAGGGAAGAGTTTTCTTTCAGGTCCAGTCATTATTTCATCCTCTCTGTGTTGGCTGTGATCCAACACTGTGGCCTATAGAAGTCTATGGTCAGCCAGGGTTGCCAGGCTTCAGCGATGACCCGCACAAGAGCGTCTGAAAAACCGCCCCAAACCCCCGGACAGTACGGCACGGCTCGATTTTCTACCGTATTTATAAAAGCAGCGATCCTCCGGTAACACAGAACTTTCAATGAGATTATTCTAAAATCAATACATTTTACGTAGAAAAAGCCTCTGGTCAAACTCGTGGACAATATTTCTCACCCACAGCAGTTCTTAAAAAGATGCCCAATTCCGTGAGAAAACCACGTACCTGGCATGGATTTTCTGATGATTTCCTGATCAAACGCTTCCTCAAACTCACTTCTGCTCCTCTCCATGAGCGTCGCTTTATTCCCGTCCGTGTCTACAGACTGTGGAGAGCGAACGCCAAGGTCCCAGCTGGCGCAGAGACGGCGAAGTACTGCGCCTAGTAGGAGTTTTATAAATCCAATGCGTAGTGCGTGAGGAAAACTTTAGAAATGAGGCCTTTTCTGTTTTTCTATTTGTTTACAATAAAGCACCTGAAAGCAAATGAATCATGGCAAACTCAGTAAGTTTAATGCCATACTGTGCAACATTTCAGGCAAATCAATGACCATGGAGATTAGCAGGTGCAGGTGGCGTACCCTCCACCAGAAAAGTTGCACACTGCACCTTTAATTCACTGGATTTTAGAAGTGTGACAAAAGTTTCAGTTTCAAAACTCCTCCCATTCGGGCAGTATAAATTCCATCCCGTCCTTCAGAACCGTGAAAGGCGTAACACCATTAACAGTGATTATATTTAAGTTCCCTTGTACCGCCACATTTCCAGTCATGTTTGAATTTTCCCCCTTTATCTCCACTTGTAGATCTCTTAATTTAATCAAACGATAGCCCAAGATACTTCACGGAATGACATTATGAAATGAGATGATCACATTTTTCTCCTGCTCTCCCATTTTGTGACATGCGGCCATCTTTTATCACTGCACATCAACTTAATGACCAACCACACCAAATCTGCACTCTTTTAATAATGCACTTTTAGCTGAATTTGCAATCTGAGGTTTGCTTATGCACTTTATTTTCACTAAATGGATTTCCTGGTTGCCCGGTGAAGGTAATTTGCCCTCCCTGTAAACTAAATAACTAAGAGCATTTGGCTATTAGACGCTGTATGATTGATAGATTTTGCACGTTCATTTTTTTTTTTTTTTTTCCTCGCCCCAGTGTTTAATCAATTGTCATTATCCAGGAATGAGAAGAGAAAAGTCAGGAGATTGAAGGCATACACAGCGTTCGCCCAAAGCATTGTCACTCATCCAGTGTCTAATCCCCTTCGAGATAGTTTTAATAGATTTCCTGCATATTCATATGTCAAGTGTACAGGTCATCTCCGAGTCACGCTGTCTGACAAAGATGGAAGATGATGCGAGAGCTCATTTAAAGTAGCCGAGGGAGTATCCAGAGATGCTAATTATTTTTTTAAAAAGCAAACCTTACTTTTGGCCGTGTTAACGTTTTATTTTATGATTGCACAGCAGAGAGGAAGTCACGGAAAGTTAAAATATCTCTCTGTAGGTTTTGTACAGAGGGATATCAGTGTGATTGCCATGCTCTCTGTTGCTTCTCGAGCCAGAACCAAACCAAACATGATCGTGCAATCAGATTTGTTTGTTTCAGTGACGCATTCGAAACGAAGCAGCTCATTGGTCACCCATTATTTAGACCAACATCGAATTTCTCTCACCTCAGATTAACGCTCATTAATTTAGCAGAAATCCACAAAGTTTTTCAGTCCCTTGTGATATTTTTTTCCATTCTTTTTTCCTCGTAAGCAGCCATATTTGTTTTGTATCTGTATGTGGACGGACCATGCTTGTCCCTGATTGGCTATCCACCTGGTTCGTAAGCAGCCATATTTGTTTTGTATCTGTATGTGGACGGACCATGCTTGTCCCTGATTGGCTAATCCACCTGTCAATCACCGAGACTATTAGCTACTATTAGCATTCTAGCTCTGGATGATGCTTTTTTCTAGTATTTCTTTGTGTATAGACCTATTTATAGTAGATCTACTAGTTTAGTCACAGTCGAATGGAAATTGGAATCAGCAAATCGCAAAGGCTGAAACCTTTCAAGTACCATTTTTTCCTGCACAAACAACAAAATATCCTGCCTTATTCTGCGCAAAACTGCTGGCCCTGCTGTTTAGATCTCAACAAACGTGCTGAAATGTGACTCTTGTTCATATTCCAGTTTTCCAATCTCAAATGTAATAGCAATGCTTGTCTGAAAAATCGCAATTTTTATTTTTTTTTTCCACGAGATCCTAACAATTTTGAGAGCTTTTGCCAGCACCGCACCGTACCCCCTTTTAGCCAAATAAATCAATAATACAAGGAATATTTTCAACCAAGATTTTTGAGTTTGACTACAGCCCCTCTCCTTCACTGACGTGCACATGTGTATATCCATCTCGCCCTGGTATTTTCTTGTCAGGAAGAAAGTGCTGTTAGGCTAAAGGCTAGAATTAATAATGGATGAGCAAATGACTCTGGCAAAGGTACACAGTGATATAATACAGGCTCTATTGGAATAAAAATGGACCTAATGATGTTAAAAATGAATAATGTGTATAGGCTACTGCAAATGAAATATTTAAGGTATTATTGTGTTGGCATTAAATAAATCATAGCAAAGTGACAGGTAAGTCTGGCAATTTTGTCATTCCTCCTACGCAGCGAACACAATTCTCTGATGTATTTATTTATTTTTATTTATTTTTATGAATTCCTGGCAGATTAGATTAGGTCTTTTGGGCATATTTGGAATGTTCACAATGACAAATTTGAAAGCAGACAGAAATTAGCTCTTTCAAAGGTAGTGTATGTACTCTGAACTCTTACTGCTTTTTTTTAACTACAGTCATATAATGGACAAGTTGCCAGTACCGTAACTACTTCTAGAAGACAAATGCAAGTGCTTTTAGTTTTATTATATAGGCCTGATACGGACAGGTCCTTTCTCATGTGAAAGCTCAGAACCTCCAGAATTCACTCACGGCTGCTGGGTGCCGGGGTTTAGGTAGTGAGGGCTCAGATCAGAGAGGGGCCTTTTAGGTTTATTCCAAAATGGTTTAAGTCGTTAGATCTGGCAACCCAAATCTGTAAAAGCTATATTTCATTTGAACATGCCTCGTATCTGGGGACACCATTTTTTGCAACATTCACCAAAGTAAATCATTTTGAATCAGTAGGTTTGGGGTTCAACTACGGCAAGTTTATCGTTTGAGTTTGAGACTGTAGGCTGGTGGATAGAGATGTATAAAAATCATAATAACTTGCTGACATTTTCTCTTAAATATCCCTTGGCATTTTGCATGTAAACATAAATGCCATATTTCATACCAGTATTACCGTCCAATCAAACAACATAAATTCAGTTACGATAGTGAGACTTAAATGTCATTAAACTTGAGATTAAATATGATCATTTAAAGACGGGGTATTTTACTTCTCTGGGGTATTAACATGTAACATATTGAGTATCACCATGTTCCCTTTTATTGTTTTGAAAATGCTCCCCTCTCTTTGCTCTCCGTGTTAAGTCACTCCCCCTTCAGAGCGCTATCATAACAATGAGTGCGCGTCCTGCTAATGAAACTACTGCACATCGCATCAGGTTTGTGAAGTTGTTGTGTACAGTTTTGCATCAAGTTTTTGTATATTTATGGAGAACTGTCGTGTGGGTGGGCATGGGTGTTGTAAGCTTGATTTAAACCACTTTTTCTCGAACAAAACAGCATTTCAAAAGTGCGTACCAAAAAAATTAAATATTTATTTTGTTTTATTTTCCATACATTTGCAATTTAAGCTCAACATTGAGAAGGTTGTGGTTATCAAGTTTAAGTGACCAGTCCGTTAGTCGTCACCATATACTTAATATATGCCCACCCCCCATTCCCTTTAGAGTAATATCAAACCAAAACATACCCAAATATAAAAAAGCAGTTCAACATATTAAACACAGAAAAAAAGAAAATGGAATGCTGATTGGCTCCCAGTGGGACAAGCAGCTAACCAATCGCCTCGCACCATCCAGTCTGAATCACTGTAGCCATTTTGTGCCTTTATTGCCTTACAATTGGCGGTGAAAAAAAGTATAAGAAAAACAAATTGTCAACCCACAATTGTCCCTCTTTCCTTGACCCCCCAAAAATCCTTTCATAAATCACAACAAAGTACACCGAAAGTATGTCAGTCGCCTCCATAATCGACCAATTGGGAATCTCGTTTTCCAAGTCTTTCTCGCTCCATCTGTTCTTCTTTGTTATCCGTTTTGTCCCTTGGTTATTTTTACAAAAGTGTTCGTAGAAAATAAATACAAATCTTTTGAGGACAGTGCGTATTTTCGGTGACCCAGAAGTCACCTCGAAGCCAGTCTTGTATAAAGTCCGTGCTGCTTTCTCGTTCCGTTGCGTATTGTCCTTAGCTAACTCTGAGTCAAGTTCACTGAGGCGGTAAGAACAGTCTGATGTAATAAATAAATAAATACATGACAAATAAATACATAAATATCTCCTTCTTACTATAAATACATGTTTGGCCTTGGCATCCATAGCTACCGTTGATGTTAATACTGAGGTGGTTAAACGTCATATGAAGCCTGTCACTCACACTGTTGATCTGCCCAGAACGCTCCAATCCCAAGAAGTAATATACCAACATTTTGAAATTACTGGATCATCTAAGTCTTTACCGTGAAGGCTAAAATAAACAAAAATAAAAAACTACTGGAGTGTGTCATTTCAGTTGACGAAATGTCTAAATTAACAGACAGTGTTTTTCATTTTATGTTATTTGTAGAAGCCAGTAATTCATTCATATGCATTGCTATAACCCTTGAAACATGTCATTTTTACATAATGACATAAAGATGAATGAAATAAACCCAATAACAAAATAATGTTTTACATGGCTGCTTTTGGTTTTGTGGCAGAAAGCATGGAACAGATCTTCTTCCTGTTACTCCTTCCTGGAATGGATGATGTGGACAAAATGTCTCACCTTAAGAGATAACAACCGCATACTAAGAACGGGACAAGATCTCGTGCCACAAGATTTCACAAGATAAAATTGCCCGAGATTGTGCACACATGAGGAAAATTGTGAGATCACTGTCTTGTTTGTTTACAGGTGGATAGGACATAAACGTGTCGAGAAGCTGTAGACATTGACAGTAAAAATAGGTAACATAATTGTGAACTGGATTGCACAATTTATTTATTATAAATTGTGTCAAAATCTTGTTTTGTCTCATCCTCCTGGATCTAATCTCGTGTCTTGTCTTATCTCGTGGAAATTGTCTCTCATCCCACCCCTATCGCGTACACATTGAGGAGGATTTGACCCAGCGACCTTCTGGCCAAAGGCTGAACACTTGCCTACTTACTGAAGATGCCACTACTGTGCCTTTAGCTGGTTCTGAAGCCATTTGCACAGACATCCCATTAACAAATCAGTGTGCTGCCTCATTCGTCCTGGAGCCAATGAACAAAATCATCACTTCTATTTAGAAAAAAGGCAATTCATATTATAAGGTAATTAGTATTTGTATAAATGACCAGTAATCAATAGGAGTATTTTACACTTTGGGACCAAGAAGATTTGCCATTCCGTTACCACTGATGTAGCTTCCGTTACCACTGATGTAGCTCCACTAGCCTGTTAGCACTTTAAACAAAAGTCATTTTCAAATGTCCAACACTTTGCCTCAGTGACTCGGTTATAGCAAGAGGATACAGAGTGGATCTCATCTCAGTGACAAACACAGCACTGGCTCTGATATGTCCAGAAGGTTGGGCTAGGGAGAGCAGTTTTTAAAAGTCTATCCTGGTCTACTGTGCTAGGACCCCTCTTCCTCCAGATTTCCGGGAGCATAATACCCGGCCAACTGCCTGAACCTTGGCCCCCAGTCGCTAAGGTAGGAAAAATCCTGCTCCGACGTGGTGGACAGTGTGTGGATGGAGCTTAGGGACAGAGCCGGTGAACTGGAGCCTTCGAACGCGTAGGTCTGAAACGAATCGTAGGGCGGGACCGACAGATCTGCGTCGGCTTGCTCCACCTTCTTCTTGATGTAACCTTTGAAGAGTGAGAAATCCGCCGCGACCGCCTCCACACCCAGACTGGCCACCGCGTTCGCCTCCGTCCCCGTTCGTAGCGTGGTTCCGTTGTGCCGGTTGGTCTGGATCCACTGGGGTAAAGATCGGATGTCGGGGCCCGGCTCGGAGGCCTTGGACTCGGGGAAGTCGTAGAGGTTGCGTAGGGCGCTCATGTCGTAGGCTTGGGTGTCCTGCTCGCCCCCGCCCTCGTCGTTGTACTTGATGACGTTGTCGCGCATGTCCTCCTCCTCCTCGGTCATGCGCTGGCCTTTCCGGTGACGCTTCAGAGTCAAGATGAGCAGCACCAGAACTGAGAGGAGACATGCAGAGGGAAGAGAGAAGAACATTAGATTTGTGGATACTTACACTGCAACAAGTCAAAATATTCATTATAAGTTCATTATGCGACAGTAGCTCAGTTGGTAGAGTGCTTGTCCTCAAAGCAGAAGTCAGTTTGAATCCTGTGCTCGATATAAACATTAATGCTAGAGTGGTCAGATCCACTCACCCACAGGTTGACGGTGCGATATCAGCTCCCATAGAGGTCATTGTGTTCTTGGGCAAGACTTAACCCTGCGTACACTAGTGTATGAATGTGTGTGTGAATGGGTAAGTGGTTCCTGCTCTCTTAATTATTATTATTTTGTTTAAGGTACTACAGCAAAAGAAAAATATAAAATCTGTCAACTGGACAAAACGTAGATGTGAAGACGTTTCGCAGCTCATCCAAGCAGCTTCTTCAGTTCTGGTCAGATTACTGGTGGACACTGCCTTATATCTACCTCAAGGGAGGAGCTAACTTACATCTGTCTGAAGGGAGGATGCTAAGTAGGACACAGTGCACACTTAGGGTAGCAAAATGGACCTAGCCTACAAACAGAAACTGTAAACAATAGGTGTTTTTAGTTTAAGTGTAGTTAGCTCCTGGATCAGACCTGAACGACTGAGGGATTACACAGGAATCTTTAAGGTATTACAATCAAAACTGAACTTGGGTTGCCGGTGCCTTAATGCATATAGAGGACACATGCGATCTCCATAAGTTGTGGAACATTCCAGGCAAAGCAATAACATCTCGGAGGCAAGCAGCGGGCAGACCCCCACTATAGGGCTACTGAAAGGACTTTTCTGCATAGTCACTTTGAGTCGTTTTAACTTGTGTAGACGCATTTAGTATAACAAGCAAAAATGTAAGCAACATATTTTTCCTCTTTGTAAATTTTTACATTTTGAACTTAAAATAAGAACAAACCACAATGAAACTTTTCTATTGACTGATTAAAGCAAGTAAATATAGCTGAACAAGTCAAATCTAATCAAACGAAGATTAATCTTGCGAACTCGAGTCAGAAAAAAAGCAATATTTTCCCATTACAAAGCTATTTTAGTGACATGAAAACAGCAATGACAAAGTATGAAAATGTTCATCTCCAACTGTGATCGGATCCACACTGACAGATGTATTAAATGTAACGTGACATTGCCTCACAGCAGATCCCAGCAGGTGCACTAATAAAACCTTCTTATAGTCCCACGTACAAACAGTGAATGACACTAATGAAGATGTCAATATCATGTTGGAAGCACAGATGAAAGAACTACAACAGGTGTATTACTTTCATATCTGTAGTACTAATATTCACACAAGCTACTAAACAATGTCATTTTATTTACTCATGGAGAAAAACACAAAGTTAGTGTGAAAAGTGGAAGTGAAACTGTTGATGGGATGTGAACATAGGCTGTATAAAGAAGTGGACTAATGGAGTGTGACGTCACCCGTGGCGTTTGGCTCCAGTCAAATGAAGCTCATCGAGGCTAGAGCAGTTATAGGCGCGAATTTGGAGCCGAGTTCCATATTTGTAATTCCGACTGCGAGTATCACAGGAACCAAAGAGCTAATCTGGAGCGAAGCTGTTGAAGGTAAGCAACACTGTCAATCAAACTTGTTGCTAACACTAGGGGCGACCTCGGGGAAAGAAAGCACCTGATTTGTCTCTTATTAATGTTGATATCTTGCATTACGGACACAATAGTGAAATAAAAATACCGGGATCATGTAGAGCGGGTTAATGCGAACATTTTAAGACCAAAATGACGAGCCTGACAGCAGCAGTTACAGTGAGAGGAGCCACAGTTTCCTAATGTAAAGTGCATTAGAGCCAGAGTCGATGTAGCTGGAAGCCACCCATGCTCACTTCCTATTTGGAACGCGGCTAGCAGGTTAGCTATGTCCATTTATATATACAGTCTATCAATATGATTGGAACTGTTTGGGGCTTGTGGCAAATCCAGAGTGATATCAGTCTGGTCACCACTCCCTTTGTTGCGCCTCAGGCCAGGCTCAAACACGGCTGTGCGATCAGATTTGTTTATTTCAGTGACGCATGTAAAAATGAAGGAGTTCATTGGTCACCCATCATTTTCAACAAAGTGAATAGTTTTGATACAAACCGATCATGCATGTAAATGGTCATGGCCACATTTTTATATAGCGCTTTTCTACCTTCAAGGCACTCAAAGCGCTTTACATCAAGGAACCACTCACCCATTCACACACACATTCATACACCAGTCTACGCAGACGCTGGGGGCGAGGTGGGTTAAGGACACAATGATTGGCTAATCCACCTGTCAATCACGCCCATCTGAACTCGGGAGACCAGACTCACATCTTTGCAAAGTACCGGAGATGTGTGTATTCTGGACCCCAGGCAAGTCTGGGTCAGATTTGCGTCCACTTTTCCAACCAATAATCTGTCGCCCCAGGGCAGCTGTGGCTATATATCATCACCACCAATTGTGAATGAAGAATACGCCAAATCGGAAACTTATTTTTTGTTCATTTTTAGATGAATGTAAAGTACAACGTAATGTATAATAATGTAAATATATAACCAGAATCTTGAGCTATGAAAAAACGCCCAAAAGTTATTATAGCCGCACGTCAAAGCAGATAAATGAACAGAGCAATAACGACTTTAGTGGATTTATGTTCTGAGGGCCACACGCACATATTGCTAATACAGAAAGAGCCTAATACATTAAACATGCGAAACCAAGATGGACTTTTAATAGTTTTCAAGTTTCTGATTACTCCCATTGTAACTTTGATTGTACCTCCTGGTGACACACGCAGCGGGGAGGGTCATTTATTATTAGCTTTTATATTCCAAATGCATGAGGATTGATTTTCTACAACACTGATTGCCATGGTCAGAAATATGATTCAAAAAGGCTTAATGGACACCAATCTGTGTATCAATACTCATTCGCATTCAAGACTTTAGGCCCCACTGCTGCTTAAAAGACAATGGACTGCTCTGAAATGGATCCAGGTTTAAAAACGAGATAACTATAAAGATGGATGGTGTTATATTGGAGGGATGCGGTGGGAAAACAAAGACGGTGTGCGCATAAATCAATAACTCTCTAATTTGGTCTCTGTTATTTTAATTAGTGCCCACATTTGTGATTAGACACGAGCTGGCACTTCCACCTCCTGTTGTGGCACCAAACACTAAACTCCCTCTAATACACTTATAGAAAGTCAAATTTGTGAACCAGTCATATTATTGTTTCCTTATCCCAAAAATATATAACCGGAATAGACTTTCATTTACGTTTAACTAATGACTTTTTCAGAGGTTTCGATACCAATCACAGACTCTAAATTGGAGATGCACTTTTCCACCATTTTTAGTTCTGATATCAATACTTTGGCTTAAAGGTACTGTGTGTAACTTTCTGGAGGTGCTGATGATTCCGTGGAAATAGAAAGTTAAAACATTAAAATGAAACACAAACACGTGTTTATTTTAGTCTACTTGTTGGCTATAAACACAAAAGCACAAAAACCATATTTGACATCATAATAACAGTTAGCTTTTTAATTTTTTATTACTGTAATGCAAAATTGTAAGTAAATTATGCATAATTTGAAAAGCTAAACACACTCCCACTCTCAGTTTGAACCATGTTAAACAGATCTATGCCGTGGCCATCTCTCTCCGTGATTAGTTTGTAGATAAAATGAGTTCTCACATTGGTTTCTATAGTATAAATAAATATTAAAAGAGCCAGTCTTCTGAACGGCTCTTTGAAATTAACGGATCCAAAAGATTCGGATCCCGTAAAAGAGCCAAAAGTCCCATCACTAGTCCACAATATCAATTGATTTTAATGCAGAAACTGAAATAGCATTTGTTATCCTTAACACAATTAATATGTAACAAAACTGATCCAACATAAGTTATTTATGCTTCAACAATAAGTTCAACAATTAGACGATGTTCATGGCCAACTTCAGCCATGTTCTTATAACATCAACATTCACATAGGCCCAACAATGTTATTGTCTGAACCACTATCCTGGAACCAGTACCAGATCCAGCTCACTTTTCTAGATGGGAGCTGATACTTTATACCAGTATTGATATAGCTGAATCTCTTCTCTAAACCATTAGTTTCAGGTCAGATCTCCTTCAGAAAAATATATCATTCTGCTCTCTTACAAGATGCCAACGCCACTTGTATGAGAGGCAGAGGCAGCGAACAATCTCAGGACTAATTTTGGTCAATTCTGCACTAAAATTGTTGTGTTTGTTAGCGACCTTGTGGCTCACTTTAGTGCTATGATTAATTCATCTTAGTTAATTACCATAGTAGCCCACGGGGGGTGCAGACACTACACCAAATGTTCAGTAAAAATTAGTTATAAACAAGAAATTAGTATTATTATAAATAGCCTAATAGTGTTTTAAATGCAGAATAAAGCCTCATTTCTTTTATTCACTACACTCATCACCTGTGCTGATGATAAGTCATGATTATTATATCTGATAAAGAGTGAAATATGCACAGTGGGGTAGAGTGGGAGATAATGAATGGCTAATGGATAAACAGCAATTGAGTCCCATTTTCATCCAATAATTACGGTAATAGGAAGAAACAAAATTAGCATAGGACTGGTGCAGGATGTGCATGTGCAACAGTACTTTGGAATGGCTTGCGGTCCTAAAGGAAGAACTGTATTTCGAAGAAAAAAATGGAGAGATGCAACAAACGGTTAGGTCATAAAAATAAAGAAAAATAAAAACGTTGTCATTTTTTGCCAAAATGTTCTACGATATGGTATTACGCATTTGTAGCATGTATTTATTCAGTAACAGGGATTGTTGCCGTGCTTGTCGCCATGGAGATAGACAAGATATGGAGGGGCGACAGTTTGTCCACTGATCTGAAGGTTGGTTGTTCAAATTTTTAAAAAAAAGTAGCGTGTATCTCCATGGAGACAAGCAGGCGGCAGACCCTCTACCAGAAAAGTTACATAGTGCTCCTTTAACTTTAACATACAAACTCAAATGTCATAGGTTTTCCCAAAATATTTTTCATCCACTTCATCTGAGCATCAAATAGTTCATTTAGCAGTGCTTGCATTTTTATGTTTTGCACAGTGTCAACTTATATGAGATTTTGCATTTAGAAAAGCTACACATTTTGGCTTTTATTCCAATTAAATGTTGGTTAGACAAATTAAATACAAGATATAATGTAAAATGAAAAATGCATATATACATTTTATTACCAGTTATCGTTCACTATATATGCAAGCTCATGTTTTTTAAGCAGCAACTGGGTGCAGGGAGACCCATCCTTTAGACTATGTTATTGGATAATATATCAAAAATGTTTATTCCTTCTTTTTGGCTCCACATATCTGAACGCATTAACGAACTGGCGAAAAAAGCGTATCCTTCTTGCAGCATTTAATTAGTGGAAATGACATTAATTAGACCAAGTTCTGCGCAGACATTTCTCTAATAAGCAGATGGCAAAACTTTGTTCCTGAGTTTTGATTGGCAGCGGTGCAGTTCTTAATGGCCCAATCAGATGTCGTAACAGCAGAATTGGCGGATCTCCTTTGTAAGCCAGTGACGGACAATGAGCGGTTGTGAGAGGACATATTGCATCTGAATAGACTATTAACCAGTGGGGAGCAGGAGTCTTCTGGAGACATGCTGTTAGCTGAAAAGAATGCCAACTTCAACAGAAAAACTAAATGCATGGCCAATTGGATTAATAGGCAGAAAGTTGAAGCTATTACGTTAGAACCCGAGGCCCATATTGATTGTTTGGTTAAAGAAAAGATATGAGAGATTGCCACAGTGAAATAGTTGCACAATTTGGTAGAAATGTGCTAATTTCAGTAATCCCGAATACAATGGGTGACATTTGTTTGCCCGCTATTCCCGAAATTTGCTGGTCCACATCCAGGTCCCAGCAAGAACGTTCTTGGTAGAGCGGTCGAATCCACAGGTGAATACTGTTGTGTCCTTGAGCAAGACAAGGCGCTTTGAGTTAGCAATGTTTCCATGTTTTTAAAGTGCATAAACTAACCCGGATTTGTCTGGATAATTTAATTGCTAAATCGCTAATTTCACCATGATACAGCTCTGCAACTTTTATGCTAGTTGCCATTGTGTTTAGCTTAATGCAAACTGCTTCCTTCTCCAGCGTGCTAGCAAACCATGGACCTTTGCTGGCAATTTGCATAGACAAATTTCATCTTTTTTAAACACATGACTTTAATTAACGGCACTGTACCTCATTTTTATTGTCTTAAAAACTGAAAAAAAGAGTTAATTTTATATGGTCTTCCGTAGTCCAAAGTTATTCCTCACTTATTTTATGCAATCTGAGCATCCTAATTATTCTCTGCGATGAGTTCATCCGTGCTTTGCAGAACTTTCAGAGACCAGAGTGAAGTTTTGCCATCACGGTAAAGCTAGCATGCTAACAGCACACTTCCTGATTATTGGCCCATACAATTCTTTATAATTCGATGCAGATACAGCTTACTTAAGAGGTGTCCATACATTGTATCTGTAATGAGGTAAGACAAATTTTGCACGTGCAAGTACATGGAAAAAAAATTGGTACAGGGCCTTTGAATTTCATAATATCCAACAAGATTTCATTGTAACCGCTTTCTGCCAAATATATTAACTGTTGGAAGACTAAAGTGTGTATTTTCTGCATCCTCTGCTTCTAAAAAAAACCCACACTCCTTGAACTTGACCTGCAACGTGAAGTTTAGCTTGTTTTCACTCTCCTCTCTTCTCTTATGCAAAGCGCTAGTCTATAATCCATACAAATGACTGGTTTCTCCTCCTGGTAATTGTCTTCATTTGGCACAAACAGCCTTAAAGTATGCACTGCAGAGCGGGGCCGCCCCTTCATGTTGCCTGCTTCCCGAGCTCCGCTGAACTCCAATTGGGATTTATAGCAGGATCTCTCACTGATAATATGCATTGGTTTTCTTTGGCATTGTTTCCCGGCACCATGGGAGCACACTCTCTAACTATTGTGTTTATTTTTCTCGATGGTGCATAGGGAAATTAATTGGAGCAGGGCGGGGGAACGGACATGGTTTGAGGTAAATCGTGTGGCACATGGCTGAGCATGCTAATCGTCTGAAAGGAGACGATTACAAAACATTTACATAAATAGGGTGACTAATGATAGGATCGAAACTTAATGTTACGAAATGCTTTGTACATGCAGATAAGAGGCTGATAGTTAAGCTCTACTCTTCAATGGAGTCATTCAGTGCTCGATAGTAATGCAAGGCTATTACACACAGCATTGAAATGCCAGACAGTTGAAGGCTGGCTAACATAGACAATAGCATGCCTCCATTACTATTGCATTGATGTTACTTTAATAGTTATTTCAATGGACTTCATTATTTCAAAAACTTCAGCCACATGTCGTTTATATTCTATAAATTAAAAAAAAAAATTGTATTGCTTTCATTTGTATGTTATTGCTTTGCCTTTGATGTTCTACAGTACGGCATTAACCTTCTGTATCTGCTTGTCTCTGTATCTAGAGACAAGCAGGTGATGCATACAAGCCAAGTTACAGGCCAGATCTGTGGAGAGTGCATGTTTTTCAAGGAATTTCATAGCAATAAGAATATCTGTAATTGAAAAACACAGGTAGAAAAGTTAAATACCATTCTCTCCATGGAGACAAGCAGTTGGCGTACCCTTAAAGCTTCGCAATGCAACTTTAAGATATTCAGAATTCACAATTATTACCACCAACCACAATTCCACCAACCATTTTCTATCTTATGACATCACCTCTCACTGTAAATATATGCCATCTTGAAATGGGAGGTGGTGAGACACTGTTTACTGTAGCAATTAGCATGCCTCCTATATTATCAATACATCAGGGTGTCAAGTAAATATGAAAGCGCATGTAGCTTGTAGCGTAGCGTTGTGCTAGCGAGGAGACTCCCGTGCGGGCAGATGTAGCAATAAGCGCTCCTGACAGGACGCTTAATTTACCCCTGGGCTGCGCCACGTGGCCCTACCTCCAGCTCAGAGCCGGCAGATGGGAGTTAATTGGAGAGATGCAGATGCTGAGGAATGGATCCATCATTGCTAGTATATAAATGAACCCGAGTGCGGCTGTTTGTTTGTTCGCTAATTAGCCAGGAGTTTCCTTTCATTTTTTTACATTATCTGACTATTGAGCTGTGATCCAGATATGAAGACGAGCTGGTGGGCGAGTTACGCAGTTGGTTAAGGTAGTGCATGTAAGACTTAATCAAATTTTATGTGAAAAGCAAGACTGTCTCATCTTAACGTGATTAGTCCAACTCAGTGGTGCTGCGCGTAGTTTGTGTTGGTGGTAGTGGTGGTCAGTACTGACACGTGTAGAGGGACGGTTTTAATGACATTATTGCTAGGCCTATACATACATCATTCCATATCTTTGTACAAACATTGAGTCTTGCCTAAAGACACTCGAATACAAAAAAATAAATGCATACAACATTAATTCATTTGATGTCCTCAGCTATCTTTGTGTTGACAATTGTTAGCATGGTTTATGTTGAGAACAGACCTTCATTTCCGTTCAACTGAGCAAAATTTGTTTTACCCCAGTACAGATATATTGTATAAGCAGCTTTTAAGTTACAAATGAGACAGCTGTGCGCCATCTGCATCTAATTATAAAATGTTTTATCCTTTGAAGCAGGAAGTGCACCGTTAGCACGCTACTTTCCGTAATGGCAAAACCCCGATGTGGTCTCTGAAAGTGTGAAACGCTCTTATAAACTCATCACGTAAATAATTAGAATGTTAGGAATGCGTTTGGTAAGTGAGGAATAACTTTGGATCTTTGCAAAATGTTGTGTTTTTCAAATTTTGAAGTCAGTAAAAATCAGGCACAGCATTTTTAAAGGTCATGTAATCCAGCAACAGGATCTGATAGAAAATCTCCCCATGTCCCCTCCATGATTAGGTGTGAGGGAAACATGCTTCTGCCAGTGTTTCCTGCTGCACTAGACAAGGCAACCCACGTTCACCCTCTGTGTTTGCTGTTCACACCACATAATAGTTGAGATCCGGAAGCTCACGTGGCTCATTTTAGCCTCTCCATCTCCACCAAACCCACTCCAAATCTGAACCTGTCCTCCATTGCTTTGATGGAATAGTCTACCCATTTTCCCTCAGACGCAGTCACTCAGATTCCCCGGTACTCACTCATGCCTTTAAAAATATGCACTGTGCCATGTATAATGTATTCTCCAACTGACTATCAGGCTTTCAATGGAGAAAGAGATCCAAACATGGGTTATCCATTCTGGTTTCAAAGGGGAAGCCTGGTACTGAATAAAATGGCCCCGAAAGGCCATCGTACCATTAGTAGGTAGCGTACTGTGTAGTATTTGGACTGTATTCGGAGTGAGTGAAATCAAGAATATTATCCTTGAATTCAAAAGCAGAATTTTAACATGCTGAAATTATGATTATTTTGCTCACCTATATTGAATAGTGCAAAGAAAAGATTCTGACCTACAATTAATTCAGAATCAAATAAAATCCCTGAAAAGTATGACTGCCAATATATGTTTTGTACTTTTTGTCGGAATAACAGCCATTCATTCTAAAAAAAAAGCAAGAAAAAAAAAAGCTGAATACTTTTTCTTTAACAGTTAAGCTAGTAAAAACTGCTTTGGTAGCCCCTGACTTTTTGTGGTCTATGTGAACTTTTGTTCAGAAAGTGCAGTGGGCCAGAGAAGAGAAAAGTCTTGACAAATCTCAATATCCTACTTCGAATGGCCTAGTTTTTGAGTAAAACTTGAGTTAGCCATGATAAGCAAAACAGTTTGAACTGATGCATGAATACAAATGTGCAGTATAATAAATACTAATAATAATAAAATCATAATCCTCTAAACATCTCATATCTCCTCATAGCATAAGCCATTTTTTTTGTGGCTGTTTGCTACTCTCTTGCTTCTACTCTCCAGACCCTGCTGCATCACTGGCTCAATCCTTGGCCAATCCGAATATTATAATCATAAATACCCGATAGAAAATTGATCTACACTTCTGGGGGCCTAGTTTGTGCTCCCATTTGTTTAATATGGAGTAAACTTGTTAGGAGTTGTTATAGAGAATATTATAACTGCTCTATCGGAATAATTTAGAACTGAACAAATTCATAACATATAAGTAGCCTTTCAACTATCTGTGCCAGGAACGAGACTCCTGCCCTCCTTTGCACATCTCTAACCCAGTGCCAAAACAAGCTGCATGTTTTTATCTATGGGGGGTTGCCTCAGATTTCTTGATAACATATTTGTAGAGGCTTTTAAAACAACTATGAATAAATAATGCTATGCTTCTGAAAAACCATCCAGTCACAGCGGGGTTAATGGACATCGTGTTTTAACAACACTCATTAGAAAACCTCTTAGAAGAAACAGATAGGCACGTGAAAGCTGCAAGCGTCAGCCCATCCATCACACTCTAGCAGCCCGGTGTCAACTATGTAGCAACACGGTGGGGAGACAAAGTACCACACCGCTATTGTCCTTTACTGCTGTCACAGCACTGGGGCCCTAGCACGGAAAAGCTAACTTATAAAATTTTCAAATGTGACAATAGTGAAGCTAGCGTTGCCTAGAGTAGATGCATAGAGTACGTGTGTGTGTGTGTGTGTGTGTGTGTGTGTAGAAGTCTGGAATGCCTTGTCTATTTAAAGCGCGCTGTTCTAGGGGAGAGCTGAGCTAGCGCTTTTACCTGCGTGCTCCTTGCTAACCCTCGCCCCACTTCTGCTCCATTCAGTCTGGTCCAATCTGCGTTTGCATGCAGTGGCGTAGTATCATTCATAAAGCGTGCCAATGTCCCTGCAGCTAGTTTAAACAAAACATCTTTAAGTCTGCAAGGGATGGACCAACCGCAAAGCTCACTGTAAGTAGAATGAATAACATGGATATAAGTTTTGGGGTTTTTTTGTTCATGAATTGAAATTGTTGAATTGAATAAAAAATGTTCAATGTTCAATGTTCAAAAAAGGTTCAAATTCACCTATAGTGTAACAACTTAAATAGAAAGTGAGTGAAGAAAATACAAAAAAAAAAAAAAACTTTGCTAATGGCTAGAATAATTTAACATTTTTTTCTAGTCAAATTGCAAACATTGGAAATATGCTGGATACGGCTCTTTATGGACTAGCTGAGATATAATGAGAAGTGGCAGTTTTAAACTTCATTTTTATTGAAATAAGAAAAAAAAATGCAAAATTGTGTTTAACTGTTGTAATTATGGATAAATTTATCAATTAAAAAATCCATATACATTTTTTTCTTCTTCTTTTAATTATGGTGCAAATAATCTTTGTGTCTGAAATAAAGAATGAAGAAAAAAAAAAAAATCCAAAAATGTATTTGTACACAACCTTCTACTTTCTAAACCCTGTAAATGGACTGCCTTATATGCAATTAATGATTATTAATGTATTGTATTGTATTGTATGTATGTATATATGTATATATGTATGTATTTATCCCTTTTTTCTTCAAATTCCTGTTCCCTTTCCTAATACAAACACCCACTTAGCGAAACACGTGTGCTCATACGGTATCTGGAGGGCTTTAGGTCCCCCCCTTCCTGAAGCAGCCATCAGTCTCCTCCTCTTAACAGTATACATCCCCCTATTGAACCTAACGCCCGAGGAGGTCCTGATGGCGCAGTTGAACTTCGCTGTGACCCCGGCAAAAAAGCAATACTGATGAATTGTGCTCATCCCTACGTCCGACTCATCCATCATAGCATACGGCTCACACGTTCATCCATCAATATAGTGCACTGTACAGGCCAGTGGCTCCCATCTGCTTACCTATGAGGATGAGTATGCACACCAGGAGAGCGATCAGGGCCCCCGGGCTGAGAGCGGCACTCATCACGTACGCTGTGGCATTGCACGACTGGATGGCTCCCTCTGTGGAAAAAAAATAAATAAAAAATAGTATTGTAGTATTGAGACACTTAATTGTAGCATTGAGACACTTAATAAAACACAAAAATGTATTACACGTGTTTCATGTTTTTTCATATATAAAAAGGGCAAATGGCCAAAATTGTACATATTTGGGACATAAATCTGAAAAATCTGTAGGTTTACATTTCTGGCTTAATTGTGTTGATACAAAACAATATGGTAAGAGGGGATTTTGGATATTGTATTTAGTATTTGAGTTAAGTTAAGTACTTCTTACTGAATATTGGCATAAAAAAATACAATTTTGCCTGATGTTTTGTTTAGTTCAAACTTTCAGAAATCAGGTTTAGAATATAGGAAGGAACAAATCCTTCTGTACGATCAGTCAAAATCTTGTTAAGCACAAGATTGTAAAATTTGACTTATGTACTTTAAGGGGTGATATTTATGTCCCATGGGAGAAAAATGGATTTTGACCAAACAAGATTAAAAGTTACAACGTTCCATATCTATGGACACAAGTTGCAAAACAAGAAAATTAAAAAGGTTTGTCCTTGCGCCCTGATGAAGGCTATGTTGGCTGAAATGCGTTGGTCCGTATGTTTTAATAGCAAAGGTGCAGTAAAGGCTTTTTAACTTTTTGTTAGCGTTTTGTTGTTGTTGTATGATTTTCTATATCCATTTTTGAGATCTACAGACAACTACTTAAATATTTTCAAGTTAAAAAGAAGCCCTTTCCAAAGAGCACTTGTCTACAAATGTGAAAACATGGGGAGAAATGAGCTGTACGGCACATGCAGGAATTAGATGGTAAATTGGTAGCAATGTTTTGGTATAAAATGAAAAGTACAATGTGTTGTTGTAGGTGAATTATTTTGGACTAAAGAGCAATAAGGAATATTTTGAGATATTTATTGTTACAACCCAGACCTGTGTGTTTAGACTAGAGACAAATGAGTTAATAGAAAAATACAAACATGAAAATATACCTTTTGGAATATTAAATAAATAGAGTGTAATTAACTAGTTTGATGTAGTCTGTATAAAATCTAATTATGATCTAACCTGGGACAATTTGCCAATCCCCTTTTAATACAGCTACAATGGCCAATTTAACAAGAATATTAAAATATACTTTGAATAAAACTTAGGTACAATTTGGAGTACAAAATAATTATAATAAAATGCTTCAACACTGTGCAAATAAAGTAAAACGACGCCACAAAGCCATTAGGTACAAAATGTGGTTATAGCCCTTGCACTATGGCTACGAGTAACAGGGAGATTCAACCAATCAGAGTGAAGTGTGGAATCTCAGAAGAGGCAGATCCCTTTAGTTACGGCTTCAACATAATATCAATGCTGAGAGTTATACAAATTCTGCAGCCAATATAGCAGAACCAAGGCAACTATATAGAGTCTGAATATCAGTTTTTAGGACTGATTCAGGAACAAAATCATAGACAAAACAATATTAAAAGTCTCAGACAGAAAACCTCCAGAATGTCTTTAGGTCACCGTGGCGATAGGTTGAGGACATCGCTTAGTATTGAAAAGTCTGCAGTATTATGTAGGTTTGTTTTCATGCTCCAGAAGCGGAACAGGTCTTTCAGGGTGAGGTTTGCTCATATATATTTTTCTGAATCTAGGCTTTACAGATTTCTGCCTCCATTCAGTTTGAAACCCGATCCAACCCGATCGGAGATTCGAGGTCAAGGAGAAAGGATAATTGCCAATTATATATTTTTTTAAAAGAAATGCTTTGGGCATTTTTCCAAGTGTTATTAGCAAACAGATGCAGTTTTAATGCACCAACGCGGCTTTTAGAACACCGTAACTGCAGTAATGGTGGCAACAACTAGCATGCTAACACACACTTCCTGATTATCAGCCAATGAAACACTTTTTAAAATTTGACGCAGAGACTACGTGGCTGACGTGGCTATTTTAACCTCAACAGCTGCCTATAGAATATATTTGTACTTGGGAAAAAATTGGCTACAAAGCCTTTAAGTTTTATCCAATCAGGCACAATTACTACATATTTGTGCTGTGAAGTTTCTCCTCTTTTTTTTTTTGATATTTTTAATGCTGGAAAGATTTAGTTGTTGCAGGTGGTCGTGTTGGAAAAACTACCTCACTGACTTCAGCAAAAATCCAATTTAACTGTAAATGAAAAACCGGAGAGGGACCATGAACTAATAAACTTTAAATGTGTAGGAAGCAAAGAACCAACAATCAACCTATGGAAAGAGAAGATGGAGGAGAATGCTGCATGTGGGGGGTTCTGGGAGGTCGAGTGCTGTGAGAGGGAGACGGTGTATTGTCTCTCTTAGAAAGGTTCTATCAGACATTTTTTTCTACATTGAGTTATTCATATTTTGTTTAGGTTGTTGCTTTGTTGTTTGTTGTTTTGTCTTGCTGTTTTTATTTTTATTTTGTACTTTATTTTATGGTATACGTTCTTAAAAAAAAGGGTACTGTATGTAACTTTCTGGAGGTAGCATGTGCATGATTCCATGGAAAATTGAAAATTAAAGCCATACCTCATACAGATATGTTTTATGCCATACTGTGGAATATTATAGCCAAATGAACAACATTTCTATGGAAACAAGCAGGAGCTGGTGCTCCACCATGTCAAATAATTGACTGACTGATTGTATTTTGAACATGACAGAACAGATAATAAAAAACAAAACAGCACTGAACAATTTAAAAAAGCAGAATGTAATACAGAGAAAATACAGCTTGTTGTCATGTTCAAAAATGAGGAAGCAGTTAAACCTTGGTTATTCCTACCCCCAACTCATTTTCATATATTGTTGCTTGAAACAATCAGACACAGTTATAATTTTACCATTTGATATAATGTGTTTACCATAAACATCACTGCCATATTCAGTTCAGTTAATTAGTACTTTACCATTTCATTTACCACTGATCAACTATGAATGCACTGTACTGTGTAAAATACTGTGTAATTACATTCCTCTATAACTTTGTGATTTCTTTGTCCCTGTACCTAGTGAAGAAATTTTACTGTTTTTTTTTTTTTATTTTATTTTATTGACAAATGTAAGCAGGCTTGCATCTCCACAAACCTGACTTCAAGTTTTTTAGTGCAATAAACACAACCAAAATGAAAACACATGCTTTTATTTAAGTCTATTTTTGGCAAAAAAGTTACATACTGTAGGTTTAAACAATAAAAATGTCTGTAAATCTTTTTGTCATATTCCACCCTTCAATGCAATTACTCTCCACTTCACCACATAGACCCCAAATGCCACATGACTACCCCTGACTCACTCCGCTCGTATTAGTCATAATCGCACTAATCCCCCCGCGGTGAGACCCCCCTCCCATGAGGCGTTCACTGACCCCCTCGTAGCCCTCGTATATGTGACCTTTCCCTGCTCCTCACTGCTCGCCCATAAGGTGACAGTGACGATAATGCAGATAATAGCAGCTCTCACCTGGGTCACAGCCGCACACGTGGATGGTCAGAGTTCCCGTGGAGCTGAGCGAGGGGGGTCCGGAGTCCACCACCAGGATGGGCAGGAGGTACACGTTCTGCTCGTGACGGTTGAAGCCCGAGCGCTGCGTCCGGATCCCGGCTGTGTTATCTGGGGAGGGGACAGGCAAGAAGTGAAAGGTTAATCTATGGGAGACATGGGGCGTTTTAAATATAAAGGGATATGTCATACATCAAGTTAATGAAATGAGACTGATGTGGGCGCGTTCTCGGGCTTTGGTAGTAGTTGATAATGAGAAGTTTATTTTGTTTATTGGTTTATTTATCAGGAACAATGCACATAAAAAAAAAAAAAGAAAAACATTGACCTACACGAACAGGTAATATGTTTGAGCCAGGTTATAGCAAAATTGCTCATTCTTACCTTCAGTCCCTGGACAGGTTGAAGTCATAAATGGCGTATATATGTATAAAGGTACATTAATGTGATAATTCATGTACATGTATACTGTTCATGTTGCAGCATTCATACTAGGCAGGTTAATGTGTGCAGGTGTGTTTGGTTAAAAAACATTGTTTGGTCAGACATGTAAACATTTCATACGTGTCTGGAATGTGTTTTAGAATCTGTATAGTCCAGATAACGAATATGGCCGTGCTGTAGTCTGGCTGTAGTCCTGGTCTAGTCCAGGGTTCAGTTCTGACTTTAATCTGGATTTTGATGTGGCGTAAACTCCCTTACCCCCAATTTACACCGAAGCAGTAACAGCGTGTAAACACAGCATACGCAAAGGAAGCACTTTTCATTTAACCGGTCGGACAATCTACATCAGCAATGTCATACGTCGCTCTAATTCGGTTGCGGTTCAAATTTTTCAGCGTCACCGGAGCGTCTCCAGACTTTTTAGCAGGAGAAAGACAGGAAATGTGCACGTGGTGTCAAAATGAAGTTCCGATGGCTTTTTAAAATAAGTTCTCTACAGTCGCGTCAACAACGTGCGTCGCATCCAGGAGCTCAGGGAATGACTCGTGATGCACTACGAAACGTTTATAGCCGGGGGAGATAAATATAACACTTTACAACTTCAAACAGCAACTTCACAAGGACAACTTGTGAAGGAAAAGGTACAACTAACTTAATGGTAAGTAGCCTAATTAAAGCATCGTCCCTCTTGTCAACTTTTGTATAGTCTTAAAATGTAATTCTCCCGATCTACAATAAATTTGTAAGCAATATAAAACACTTTGGCGTTTAAATTGGTGCTTTTAAAACTAAGCGCATATGCAACTTTACCTACGTTACGTGCTGCTGCAGCTCCCGGTGTAAATTCCGGGTTAGAGTGATAGGTTTTGATTAATGGATGAATAAACAAATACAAATAAACAAATATACATATCAAGACAATCAATATAAAATAACAGGAGACAGCAAGTATAAGTAACAAATTGAATAGTTATTTCAAATTAAATGCAAGAGAAACACAGCCTTCAATTATTAAAAGTTTTGCCGCTTTATCTCGGAAGAAAGATATAACCTTATGTGCTGAACCAAGTTACACGGATAATAATGGAATTGATTGAGCAGTATGAACTTTGACCCCAAAGAAAAGCGCAGTAAGTCATTAAAAATAAAATACTGGCCATATTTGGAACAGTAAAAGAAAAAAAAATAGGATTTATTAGTCTTTTTATAGTGGCTTGTGGGCAATCTTGAAATATGTTAGTTTATCTCTCGTTCAAGACAAGTCCGTTAAAGCAACTGGTGCGACACCTAAAACATCTCCTTCCTTAGTGCCCATAAGAACTTATAGTATAGATGAGATATTTCCACCCAGCAAGTTAACCACCATGTCTGCTTTGCTGACATCTTCAACTGCCAGGTTCTAAACACCACAGTTGAATGAGTTCCATCAAAGTCGTAGCCATTTGTGACATCGCGTTACGTTTACTGATCCACATGCTGTGCAACAATCACAGCTTTTCTTTCCGTCAAAACGAGCCCCTCTTTTCTTAACACGTGCTTGCCTTTTGATTAAAAAATTCTACTACTGCTGTTGGGAGCAAATCTAAAAGATAAATAAACCAAATTTTTTTTGCTCCAGTCGAGATAGATAATCCACCAAGAAACGCAGTTCAAGGGCAATCAGTGGTGTCAAGGCTGTGAGGGAGATGCGTTGTAGCGTTCTGGTGTAAGAAAACACACTGAATATCTTCTGGTTGTTTATTTTCTGAGCACAAGGGCTACTGCAGGCCGCAACCCACGCCAAAACAAGAGCAAAGCAACAGCAGTCTCAACTCCTAGAGCCAGTCTCCAAAACAGACCAGAAACTGACAAATAGAACCTTCAAGTTGTCGGCTATGCTATGACAAAACCAAGTGTCAGTTACATTAACACATAAACAGTTACCAGAACAACAAAAGGAGTCAACTCTGAACTAAACGCAACATATCAGATCAGTACAATATTTTTAAATTACACTTAACCACTGCGGAGCTACGAGCCCTCGAAAAGACAGATGTAAGTCAAGAACCGGAAAGAGGACTTTGACAAATAGACTTGGGATAGCCAGAGAGACTTGTGCGGGGAAAACCAAGTAATCCATCTTGCCGAACATATTTCACTGTTAGACTGTCAGTGTGTGGCTGGCCTGGCACACGGAGCGCAATCTTCATATTACTGCTCATATACGGTAACAATATGGCCGCCACAATGTCCTTTTTGACTTTTTAGACACTAGGATGACTTTGTGGGAGTTTTTCATGTACATTAGCGTACTATGGTAAGTGGTCACATTTTTATATAGGGACTCAAACCACTCACCTATTCACACACATTCATACACCAGTGTACACGGACACTGGGGGCGAGGTGGGTTAAGCGTTTTGCCCAAGGACACAACGGCAGCATTCATCTGTGGGAGCCGGAATCGTACCGCCAACCTGTGAGTCAGTGGATTTGACCGCTCAACCAATGATGAGTATGTCGAGAGCGGGATTCGAACCGCCAACCATTCGCAAACACATTCATACACCAGTGCGCGCAGACACCGGGGGGCAAGGTGGGTTAAACGTTTTGCCCAAGGACACAACGGCAACGTACCGCCAACCTGTGGGTCAGTGGATCTGACCGCTTAACCAATGATGATTATGGCGAGAGCGGGATTGGAAGCGCCAACCTTCAGATCAGAGAAAAAACGCTCGCAAATGCCCATTATTTCTATATTTGCAAAGATAGCTGACAGATTTGTATGCTAAATGTGCACTGTGTAACTTTTCTGGTTGTGTGTTGGTCACCCGTGAGTCTCCATGGAGATATATTTGCTCGCTCACTGAATTTAACTTAAAACAGGCAGCGCTGCCCTCAGGCTACGTTACAGGTGTGATCTGGGGAAATGCAAGATAAATAAGTTTAATGCCGTACAGTGGAGTATTCCGGGGAGACAAGAGAGAGTTTAAAGTTGTTCCATTCCAAGATGTTGCTGCAATAAACTTTTCATATACGTTCAAACCATTACAGTTTTGAGCCAGATGCCCTTCCATTCTCAGTCGGCAACCATTGTAAACTGAGTGGGCAATGAACGAGAAGTGGCTAATCCAGGGATACAACACTGGCATTTAGCATTTAGGCAAAATTTTAACCAGTTAGCTCTTGTTCGTGGGTCCAGCTGCAGAATGTTTGCATACTAATTAAAAGTTTGGTGGTCCCGTCCAAACTTGTGTATTTGTATCCTTGGGCAAGACACTCAATCTGTTCATCTGCCTTGCCTTCAGTGTCTATGTACGCTAGTGTATTATTGTTTTTGTAAGTGCAAATCAGTAGTTAGCTCATGCCATTGTCAAGAGAAAGATAAAAGTACAAAAAATATCGTTAACAAATTATCAAGTCACCTTTATTATTCCCCACGTAGAGCAGCAGGCATTAAAGAAGACCAGTTGTTCTCGTGTGTGCTATATAGTTATAATCTCTGACACCTGTGGATCATTATGTTATAATTTGCACATTTTAAATCGCAATATTCATCTAAAATGACTATATGAAAGAAACAAGTTTGCTGACTTCCGTGATAGAAAACTGAGGTGCCCAATGAGACTCACGTCGCCGTAAACATCATCTCAACAAAAAAACATGCAGCAGTCCTCCTATGGATAGCTGCAGATCACAATAATGAGTAGCGTTTTTTTTTCATTTGTATCAAAATGACTACGCGACACTGCCAAATCCTATGCCTGTCATTGATTAAGAAAATAAAATTGAAGGATGAAGTAAGTACAGAGCAGAGGGCGTATACCGGGGTTAATGAAAATGGGGATTGATCGGCAATATGGCGTCTTGAAAATAAGCGAATCGCTACAAAAACAACTTCGAGAAGGGAAATGAGAAGGAGAAACAACCATAACATGGATAAAAGCTCTGAAAAGTTGATTTGGCATAACTTTAATAAAACACCTGCATTTTGAATTGAAGTTATTAACATGCATCCATAGGTTTAACCCAGATGCTAAAATGTTTTTTGGCCCAAAGACCCAAAACCAACATGGCCGCCACTTCACCAATTTGACCTCAACCTTTCCTAACCTCACCTGAATCCAGATTTACATACAGACTAGACCAGTATGTCCTTTCAAACAACAGTTAATTCTCCTAATCCATACACCACCATTTTCAAACGACTTATGTAACGCATTTGAAAAAAAACAAAAAAAAACCTTCTTTTCATCATTGGCGTGTCAAGGCTGGGCGACAGAGCGCATTGTGAGCCCATGATGGGGGAAAGAAGCGGTGACACATTGGAAGTGACGGGTTGACAAATGTGTCCATGAAAGACGACAGCGGAGTGGTACAGCCGCGGTGGGAGGATGATGAAAAAAAAAATAAAAATACACGTGGGCTGTTGTGCTTCTACCAAAATATGGACAGGGACATCGTAATAAATGTCGGAAATGACCGGAGCTCGCCTGCAAATTCAATGTAGCCGCGCAGCCTTCAGAGAAAACACAGCTCCATAGTGGTCGGTGGCTTGCTGCTGTAAAGTTTGTATGGATTCTGATTTTCGAAAAGGTTTTGTACGTTTTTCTTGGCTTAGCGTGGCGAAAATGGCTGGAAAAGAGAGCCTCGGAGAGAAGAGACGGTCTGAGGCAAAAAGCCATGTCCAAAAAAGACATTTTATTTACAGTGCTGCCAAAACATATTTACACCTTGTACAGCACATGGCTTGACACAACAACCCGAGAGCAGATTTAAACCACAAAAACTATTCTAAATCTACAATATTGTTAAAAAAAATCATGAGCTGCAAGAAATAAACAGAATGCAACACTTTAGTACTTAGTTTGCATCTGTAATGAGTTAAACTTTTATGGCTTAAATATTACCGTATAGCTAAAAAATGACTAAAAATGTCCCAGTAGCGCAAAGAAAATGTACACAGGGTAAACACGGACCCCAAAAAATATTGTTCCAGCTTCCATATATTGAACAATACGTCGATATAGTAATTATCGTGACAGGTTCACATAGCTGGAACTCATGACAAAAATATTAATACATATTTATATTTTTATATTGACAATACGAAATTATTGACAGTATTACTGCCCAGACAGAACTGAGTATACACTTATAGCCTTGTCCCCAAAAGTATGACGATACACAGGAAAATACCAGGCCAGGGTTTAAAACCAGAAAAAGCGAGGGCAACCCCTCCCCAAACATGTCCAGGCACCACATGGAGGTAAATATAGAGGCAAATTCAACTGAAACAAACTACTTTTAATCAGTGAACCAAAAATAATAAACATTATCAATTTAACAGTTTTAGGTGTGTGTTTTTAATTAACTATAATGAATGAACTGAATGAATTATGGGTTTAGTAAATAAATGAACTGTCACATGAGCTGTCAATCAGTACAAATCTGATTAATAGTGGTTAATTTGATTGCACGCCACTTTCAATAGGTAACATAAAACTTTGTAACTGTAGACATTTTTGCGCATTTTCAAATTAATAATTTCACAAACCTTAATAAATAATTAAAAGACCCAACTAGTCTGATAGACAGTCTAGGCGTTGTATTCCATAATGGATCTGTCTGCCCACATGATTCACATAAATGTACGTGACCAAATAAGTGGTGGTGTCAAGGACCTTCATTGCCACTTGCAAATGTAACTGGCTCTCATGACAAACATCATGGTGAGGCTAACAACAACTAGCAGACTAATACACACTTTCTGATTATTGGACAACAAAATGCTTTATGGATCTGAGGCACACAGGGGAACATAGGAGAAAAACAGCAAGCATATCTCAAAATGGACAGTGTGGGTAGTTTTACATATGTAGATACAAAAATGTGCAATGTTAAGCAAACTTTTTGTGCTTTTATCCAAGTTATATTAATTATTGTGGTAGATTGATGGATGCGAGACTGCCACTGGGCTCACTGATCACTAATCGCTAACTCATAAATGCATTCACACAAAGATGAGGTGGGTGGTGCAGGTGTAGCTGGCTCTCATGACAAACATCATGCTCACAAACATCATTTTGATGCTAACAGACTAACACAAACTTTCTGGTTATCAGGCAACAAAAGGCTTTATAATTAGATGCTAGATGCAGCACGCAGCGGACTGCTGGGGCAAAACAAATTTTGCTCA